>JBBJLR010000040.1:4249531-4271219 GCA_037577145.1 Brachypetersius gabonensis | reverse complement strand
ATAATAGATCATCCCAAATTATTGTTTTATTTAGACTCCAATTTGGCCTTATCTGTATTTTACCATCATCAACATATAAAGAAGCAGATCATGTATAGGTGTACTGGTTGTTTTGGACAGTAAATAAAATAAACATCACAATCTAATCACCTCCATTTGTAAAGAAATCGATGTCAGGTGTTACTGCAATGCACTTTTTAAAATTAAACCACTCTGAATGACTATATAGATCACAAAACTTGAAAAATATACAAAAACTGTGGAATTCCTCTTTTAAGAAACACTGTAAACACATACATGTTCCTATTTATGGTTGCCAGCGAGATTGGGTTCAACTCCCAAAAGCAGCAAACTCATATGTGTCTCTATGCTATGAAATGGAAACTTGCAAAAGATAATAAAACGTTAAAAGATGTTTCAAGGATCTCATTCAAGCAAAACGAAAAAAAAAAAGAGATCTTTCAAGGGTACACAAACACTTTTGTCCTGTTTGTAGACCTCTATACTTCATATCACAGTTTAGTGGCACTTATTTATATTGAGCCACTGAAACGCCTTGTGTGCGCAAATGGCCTTAATCCTGCTATTATTGGTCATCATAGAACGGACTAAACGAGTGTGAACCAGAGAGCCCATTATCTGCCTCAAATTTTTTAGGCTTAAAGTAATTAACCCAATTAACGGTTTAAAGTAAAGCGGCCACATTACAGTCACGCGCAAACACACCACAGCACACAGTGTGAAATTCTCTCTGCATTTAACCCATTCATCAAATGAAGCAGGGGACCGCCACCAATGAGGGGCACCCAGGGAGCAGTGTGTGGAGGTGATGCCTTGCTTAAGAGAACCTCAGTGAGAACACTAGCAGTGGAGGGATTCAAACCCACAACCTTCTGTTCGCAGGGGCAACGCCCTAACTACCAGCCCACCAGTGACTTTAAAAGGCCAAGCTTGGCAGATTTGTACAGATTAGCATTTTTCATCCACAAAAGAAACTTCACTAAATGTTTAATGAGAAACTCTGATCAAATGAACCTGGAGTGTCAAACAAAAAGCGACTTCAACCACACTTTTGCACACTTTAACGACGAGGATTGCTGAAAATTCCATCACGGAAACGGACAAACTGATTTTTTTTTTTTTATTTCCATATTGGCATGTCTACTGTGAACAGCTTGTGGCAGCGTTAGGAGCCAGAGAGAGACCCACGGCGGTTCGGCCCGGCACAGTGGTACTGCGGCCCAGGCTGCTGCTCCTCCAGTGTGGCTGTAAAGCCTCTGTCCTCAGGCTACGCAAAACAGAAGCATCCATCCCCTTACGCACATGCATACATACACACAGACCAGGCCCGAACCCACACAGGCTCCGTTCACATTGTGCAGAAATAAAAACAAAAGGCTGAGTACAGACCCAAACAAAGAAAAAATTAAAATGTGTGCCAGAAGTCACTCACAAGACCTAATATAATTAAGTCTGGGGTGAAAATAATTTACAAGGAAAACAAAAACTGGGTAAACAGATAAATGAAGCGTTCTATTTGATTTGTATCGCCGTAGTCTTAAAGGCTTGCAGACTAAAATGTACCAGTGTCAGTAGCCCCACGCAGAGGAGGAGTTGTGAGAAGAGCAGAGCTCTGGTGGAACTTCAGCAGTTAGTGGGGTGGCACAGAGGGACGGCCACTGTAACACCCACACATGCAAGGAAGAACTCTGGGAAAAGGCCGGGGCAGAGCCTCATCAGCCAGAAGAAAAGCGCTTAATTCACACCTATTACTTTTCATTAAAAGAAAAAGAGAGACCCCAGGATTTTTAAATGAGAACAAACAAGACTGCACCCGGATTTCATGGAGGACCTCGAAAACATGGAAGGTGATTGGACCGTCGCTGGCTTCTTTCTTATGATCACTATTGAAGCTCAGAAGTCGTCCCCACCCCCCCCCCACTTACTGAGTAGAACTTGGATCATATGCACATAACTTGGTGGACCCAACACTACTCAATCACAGAGTAAGTGATAGACAGAACAAAAACAATGGAGAGATTTGAAGATGGAGACAGCCCAGAGAAAAATACAAATCACTCCCAGAGTCCAATATACTCTATTCCACAAGTGCATCCATCTGTGTGAGATCATGTTAGATTGATTTGTCTGAATGGTACTGGATTTTTTTTCTTTTGAAATAGCTTTTGCACTTCCCTTTAAACTTTACAGTACAATAAACTATAGTGCACAATAGTAATCTGAGCCACGCAATGCCCCAGCGGAGCTCAGAGAAGAGGGCGTCAGCCTTACAGCACTGGTGACGTTGGATTCGACGTGGGCCCCGACGCCAGGCGAGGGTCCCTGGCGAGGCAGCGCTACACTGCAGCGGGCAGGCCAGCTATTTAAAAAAAAATCATCAGGGTGGTTTGGGCCACCTTCAGTCCTGGCCCGAGTCTTTGGTGGGCCCTCCATCTAAATAGATCTTGAGGGCTTTCTCTTTGCGCGGTGAATAGCTGACCCGGTGGCCCGTCTTCAGCAGTCGACTGCTCTCCTTCTTCATCAGTTCATTGCGTTCCTCTTCAGAAAGCTCCATGGCCTCTTCAGTGCTGTCCCTGCAGGGGGAGACCCAGAGTCTATGAGGACAGCATATTCCTCAACAACCATTAAAACACACGCTTTTCCTGATGAACCGTACAGGACTAACGCCGCAATGAGTCAGAGTGAGAAGACACACACTGTTCACTGGTTATCATCACTAAAGCACATTTCTGGACACTTGCTACTTCATGACACTAGGTGGTGATCTCTGCCTTTTAAAGGCAAAGAGACATTTAACTGAAAACACACAAAAAGGCACGACGAATTCAATAAAAACGAAATTACACACACGTGTGTGAATATATATGTATACACATTCAAATATGTATACACACACACACACGCGTGTAGTTTTTTCATGTCATTAAGCAACGTATATAATAATTAACATGAAAGACTTTTGCCCATATTGTTCAGTGTTCTTGTTTGTATGCAGGAGGTCATCGTCCCTTTACAGGAACTCAAACTAGTTTCAATAGGGCACACAGATCATGACTAATGACACTTCAAAAGTAGTGGTACCTGTAGAATACTACCGCGCCATCATCACAGATGTAGAGGGGCCAGACATTGAGTGTGGATACTTTAGGATTCCAGTCCAAATCCTGATGGATTTCCAACACAGATATGTCACAAGGAAATGTGCCTCGTCCCTGCAGGTGAAGGAGGGAGATGCAGCATTAATGTACTGAAAAATGACAAATTAGAATTAGACTGTCAAACACCACTTCTTTCCTTTTGTGTTAAGGTTCTATTTTTAGGCTTATTTATTCAAACAGAATGACACGGAAAATTGTAGTTTGCCTTAAAAACAGAATAAAAACTTTAAACTCTTTCTTTAATTTATCAGTTAGCGCTAACTGTACTTATGAGGAATTCCTTATTTTAAATCACTTTTATTCGTCTATAAAGGTTTATTCTGTTTTAGCATATTACAAATTTTAGCTCTATGATGATGCTACTGCTTACTTTTCACCATAAATTATCTCTATATAAATACATAAATCTCTATAATGCAGGATGCAACCATGTGCTACTGTGGCACTCCAGGACTAGAATATGAGAATTAAATGAGTAAGCTGCCATACCTTGGCAAACTCCAAGTTTGCAAGAGGAATTCCACTCATGTCGCTGAGCTGCAAGGGAACAAATAATGCTTTAACATTAGAATGTGATTCCCTTCTGATAAATTTCAGAATATTTTAAACAGAAAACTGCCAGCAATACTCCAAAAAGCCTGAGAGTTTTCCAGCACCTTTTCCTTAAGTTCCTCCACACTGCTGCTCTCCAGTACCACTTCCCGAAAAGGCTCCAGCTTCATCTGGGCGGGACACCAGCGCCGTGTCAGTACAGCCAGCTGGGACATGGACTTCATCCGCTCTGGTTCTGCACAACACAACAGGGTTACGATGGGGCCAAGATACGGCACAGATACAGGTGTGGTCAAAAGTTTACATACACTTGTAAAGAACATAATATCATGGCTCTCTTGAGTTTCCCGTTATTTCTACAACTCTGATTTTTCTCTGATAGAGTGATTGGAACAGATACTTCTTTGTCACAAAAAACATTCATGAAGTTTGGTTCTTTTATGACTATTATGGGTTAACAGAAAAAAGTGATCACATCTGCTGGGTCAAAAATATACATACAGCAACATGAATTAGCAATTTTGGTGACTTAGAAAGTTGTGTCAGTGAAATGAGCTTCATAGCATGGCCTCTTAACTTCTTGTGAGTGATGAGTGACTTCAGTTGGTGACTTCTCTGAGGCCATTTAAAAAGGGCTCATTGGATACAAACGCCCACAAACGCTACAATGGGAAAGTCAAAGGAGCTCAGCATGGATCTGAAAAAGCTAATTAGTCAGGAAGAAGTCAGGAAAGTCACTTGGAGCCATTTCAAAGCACCTGCAGGTCCCAAGAGCAACAGTGCAAACAATTGTTTGGAAGTATAAAGTGCATGGCATTGTTTAGTCACTGCCACGATCAGAAAGAAAACGCAAACTATCACCTGCTGCTGAGAGAAAATTGGTCAGGAGGGTGAAGAGTCAACCGAGAACCACCAAAAAGCATATCTTCCAAGAATTAGAAGCTGCTGGAACACAGGTGTCATTGTCCACAGTCAAGCGTGTTTTGCATCTCCATGGACAGAGGCTGCCACGCGAGAAGGAAGCCCTTGCTCCAAACGCGGCACCTTAAGGCTTGACTGAAGTTTGCTGATGATCACATGGACAAAGACAAGACCTTCTGGAGGAAAGTTCTGTGGTCAGGAGAAACAAAAATCGAGCTTTTTGGCCACAATGCCCAGCAATATGTTTGGAGGAGAAAAGGTGAGGCCTTTAACCCCAAGAACACCATGCCTACTATCAAGCATGGTGGTGGTAGTGTTATGCTATGGGGCTGTTTTGCTGCCAATGGAATTGGTACTTTGCAGAGAGTAAATGGGATAATGAAGGAGTATTACCTTCAAATTCTTCAACATAACCTAAAATCATCAGCCCGAAGGTTGGGTCTTGGGCGCAGTTGGGTGTTCCAACAGGACAATGACCCCAAACACACATCAAAAGTGGTAAAGGAATGGATAAATCAGGCTAGAATTATGGTTTTAGAATGGCCTTCCCCAAGGCCTGACTTAAACCCCATTGAGAACATGTGGACAATGCTGAAGAAATAAGTCTATGTCAGAAAGTGACCAAATTTAACTGAACTGCACCAATTCTGTCAAGAGGAGTAGTCAAAGATTCAACCAGAAACTTGCCAGAAGCTTGTGGATGGCTACCAAAAGCACCTAATTGAAGTGAAAATGGCTAAATGACATGTAACCAAATATTAGCACTGCTGTATGTATATTTTTGACCCAGCAGATATGATCACTTTTTTCTGTTAACCCATAATAAAGTCATAAAAGAACCAAACGTCATGAATGTTTTTGTGACGATGAAGTATCTGTTCCAATCACCATCAGAGAAAAATCAGAGTTGTAGAAATAACGGGAAACTCAAGAGAGTCATGATATTATGTTCTTTACAAGTGTATGTAAACTTTTGACCACAACTGTACCTCCATCAGAAAATCTTGATCACATGGTCAACTGGCCAGCAGAGATCCAGCAAACTTCACTCCAGACTTCATGTTAAAATACTGACTTTGGTAATAATAGGTATGCAAAAAAAGACTAGCAAAAATATCTTGACACACATTGCACAATGACTTTTTTTTAAAGACTTTCCTTTTTATCAATGATTTTTTAGATTGTTTTTTACCTTCAAGAACTTCAAGAAAGACCTCCCAGTTACTGGAGATATTGATGTCTTCTTCATAGACGTGATAGTCAAGAAACACTGTGCCTGGGTTTTTCCAAGTCTTCTTCCTGAGTCGAAACCTGCAAAGACAGTGATTTGCGATTTGCATTCTGTGTGGGTTCTACTCCATTGCTACAGGCCAGGAGTGAGTCAGGCTATTGAAAAGGTCAAATTCTACAATGAGTCACTGAATTGCGCACACAAATGTGCACGGCCCAGTCACAGGTACACGTCCTGCCCATTGTGTAATCTGTGATAAAATAGTACTTTTCAATCCACATGCATGCTTCTAAGGGTCTGTATACAGGCCCAGACATCCTTACTCTTCTGGCTACATACGTTTCATACTAGCAGGCAAACAACACAGGTTAACAGGTCAAAATCATCAGAGATAAGTTTGTAGTGTTTTTCATGCTGATCTCAGATCTGTGTGTAGTTTTTCCTGCAGGTACAGTGTTTGTGATGAAGCTAGTACTATTCTGCATGATAGTTGGTATAATGATCATATAATAATCATATGCTGAGTGTTTGTGAAGAAACAGTGGTAGCTGACTGACTCTGATCATCATATCTATGCCACAGTGTGGCCTGTCTGACTTCACCCTGAAAATATTGAAACAGTTACTTGATTGGTGTCTGAGGTTTAATAAAATGTACATGTAAGTCTATTGCATAATATTATTCATCATGCTAAAAGTTCATGTGACTGAAAAAAATGAAAGCAGATCTGAAATCAGCATGAAAAACTGGTTTAGAAAATAGCGTTGAGGTTTATGATGGTTACAAGAAAAAAAATGTTGTTGACCTGTGTAACTTTACAGTAGGTACTAAGATGACCCCTGGGTTATGTAGTTTGTTAATAATAGCATATACTAGGTGATCACCTGTCTATGCTGAGGTCCAGCTTGCACTGTTCTCCGAGCTGGGGCAGTAATTCCTCCTTGGACTGCCTCACAGTCATGCCCTTGGCAAACACAGTGTCCAACAGGAACTTACAAGGCTAGGAGAGATCACAGACATCTACATTAGCTTTACATTTCCAGCCATTGCATGAAATTCCCAAGTCACTACCATCTCACTAGCAGACAGAATGCAACTTGCAGATCATCTAAACGTGTTCACTTGCTACCACAAAACCCACAAGATGACACTCATGGTTTGCTTACCTCAGAATCGTTGACTAATAGCTGGTACACCTTCACCCTGTACTCCCCTTTCTTTAGTGCTCTTCCTAACCGAATAGTGATCTGTTGTAAATATCAGAACAGCAAAAGCTTTAAAACAAGCTGAACACTTGAAAGAGCTAGAGATGCCTGTTGCATCATCACATGCCACTAGTCAGGAAAAACGAGAGACCTTGTTGTCATCCGAAAAAGAGGAGAGTGTCTCATTGAGCCGCACACTCTCAAACTCCTGATTGTTGGCATAGACCCGGAAGACCTTGAACTGGGTGGAGGTGACGCCAACAAACGGCTCCAGGTTCTGTTTGAATGCTGCCAGTGTGATCCTCTTATCAACATGGACAAGTAAACCTGAAAAGTGGGAGAAAACTGAATGCATTACTAACAAATGTAAAAATGTTGCATACTCAGTAGAACACACTTAAGCACTCTCTCCTTAAATTCATTAGTAAAAGATCTTTTCGTATCATTCCCCTTAGGCCTGTAATGATTAGACAGCTGGTCAATATCAATTATGGTAAAAAGGCAACATGCCATAAAGCTCGAATGCATGATGCATAAAGTCATTCATGGCTTCCACTGTTCTGCTGCACCATGGAAGACATTGGATGATACACACACAGGAGTGTAAGTGATGCCAGTAACTTGAGTAAAGACAAAACACCAGAAGACAATTATTTAATCGATTAATTGAAAAAGACCTAATATAGCAATAATTGATTGCTGCAGGACAAATTTTACTTTTTAAAATAATACAAACACTTACATTTCAGGTTATCCCCTGCAACATCCTCCTGTGAGTAGGGCTCCGCTCGGAAGTACAGATACTGTGCCTCCCCCTTGCTCTTGCCGTTCTCGTCGTACTCGCTGTCGGTTCCCGAATCCTCCTCGGCAGTGTCCCACGTCTCCTTTTTACCCTCGTGGGCTTTGGAGCGGCGGCTGCTGGTTATGCTGTGCGAGTCGAGGCCGTTGGCCAGAGGAAGAGGGCCATTGTCAGCATTACACAGTGTGTCGCTGCTGTGGCTGGAGCTCAGGATGTCTGAGTCTACTGAACTGGTGCTACGGTCATTGTTTATGTCCGAGTCCGATCGCTCCTCTGAGTGAAACTGGTTTTCTGGGTCAGAGGTGGTTCCTCCAGTGCTGCCCCCACTGGCCCCCTGGGCGGCAGGCTGGGCAGCACTGTCCAGCTCAGCTGCTGGGGATTCAATGTGCTCAAAGTCACTGTGATCTGAACTTTTCTGGCTGTCACTAGCACTGGAGGATGCCTGCTGCTGCTGCTGCTGTTGTTGCTGCTGCTGCTGCTGCTGCTGCTGTTGTTGTTGCTGCTGTTGCTGCTGAAGGGACAAATTTTTTAGCTTCTCTGTGCTCTCCTCCAGAATTGCCTCCACAGACTGGCCACTGCCCTTAGCCCCTTCAAATGAGTCTTCAGAGTCACCGCTCACTTTGGGGCAACAAGTTCTATGGGCCAGTGAGCCTGGCGACTGCTCTGGAAGGGAAACAAACAATCTGATCGTGTTCCCATGACGATCCAGGAGTTTCCACAAGAGAGAGTCAGTGAAAGTGACCTGGTGGTCTGGCAAGTCTGAGCTCTCCACAAAAACCTGAGAGAAGAGGAGAATACAAGAGATAGCAGCCAATATTACAAAAATGCACATTACACACTAATTCACTACATCCACTTGGTGCATAGCACTAGCAAAGTAAACCTTGTTACTCCTGAAGAACCCCTCAGCTTTCAGTGTCTTGCTGGACACGTAGAGAAGCCGAAGGTCATTATAGCAGCGCTCCAGGACGACACGCATGGTTTCTGCTGACAGCCCAGTAGCCTGAAGAAAGACATGATCAGGTGAGAAAATCCATGGCAGGTGAAATTTTCCTAACAACTCACCCAAGGGTAGCATTAATAAGGCTACATACGTTTTATGACTGAGGACAAACCTGCCTTAACACCAATAAAGATGTACCAAGACAAGCATCACTCATCACCTTTCATTCATGGCACATGTTTAAGTAAGTCTTTAAAAATGTCTATGTAGGTTAATGTAAAGTGTTACCATAAATCGTGTAGTGAATATAGTAGGATTAGGCTGTATTACAGCCGATCTATGACTAGGTTAAATGTCCCCATAATTGAAAACCAGGCTGGATAGTCAGAACCGGTCCTGTATTACACTAAAAACCTGAATGAATGCTGGTCAGTACAAGGTGCTGGGATAATGTCTCATGTCTCAATGTCTCATGCAGTGCGTATGCTCAGACAGTGAAAAGGAGAAAAAGTACCTGTGCAATGAGTTGCTTAAACTCTGTAATGGTCTGGTTCAGGTACGCCCTGACACTGACAGGAGCAGCGATGGTCTCGCTTTTCAAATCCACAACATGCACCTTCACCATTACCTCTGCAGATCCACAAACACAAACAATGAATTACCTTATAGACCATTTATTTTCATATATTACACAGAATGATGTATGTCAAATAACATACAAAAGAAGAAAAACAGTAAAAGCTGAGAAAGGTGTGAAAGGGGGGGTTTTGTCACATAATTAAATAAAATTTAAAAAAATAATGTCTGACATCCCGAGACACAGATATAACATGAATGCCCATAAACAAAGCGGTGAGAATACAACAGTGCCATTAAATGAACCCGAGCAGTTAATAAAGATGATTTGGATATAAGATGCAGTGGGTACAGAAAATTATCACATGTTGTTGCTTGAGAAAATCTGGAGAAACACAAAAAATTCCCAGGTATATTTACTCAATGTAACTTATCCAAATGAAAGATATGATAACAACAGAAAACAGAATCACTGAGATGGATAATAGATCACCCCCTGCGTCAGTACTTGGTCGAACCACTTTTTGCTCCAATTACTGCATTGAGATCCTTCACAGCCAACTTTACACATTTAGCCTGTGCAATATTTGCCCTCTACCTTTAAAGAACAGGTCAGTCAAATTAAATGGTGACCATCGGTAGACTGCAATCTTTAAGTGATTCCACAGACTTTCAGTAGGGTTTACGTCTGGGCTCTAACTAGGTCACACAAGGACATTCCACTTTTTCTCCTTCAGCCACCGTGTGGTCAATATTGCTGTGTGCTTTTGGTCACACTGGAAGGTGAATCTCCTTCCCATTAAGAAGGGCAGCAGGTTTTTTGCCCCATCCATTTTTCATTCTATCCTGACAAGTGCCCAATCCCTGCTGCAGAGAAAAAACCCCACAACAGGATAGTAGCAGTACCATTCTTTAGTGTAGATATGGTGTTATTTGGGATGGCGAGCTGTATTGTTTTCTGTCAGATGTACAGTTTGGTGTTGAGGCCAAACAGTTCAATTTTGGTCTCTTCTGACCAAAACACATTTTTCCATCCGATCTCAGAAGGCGAGTTTAGGCAAAGCTCAAATAAGATCTAGTCTGCCCTTTCTGAGTAATGGCTTTTTTTTTTTCTTGCAACCCTTCGATACAATCTGCTTTCAAATATGCCATAGGCCTCTTGTTAGCCTCTCTCAGTTTTCTATGAGCTCATCCATCAAAATTGGAAAGGCAGCAAGATCCACTTCTTTATTTTAGACTTGTCTGTGCTCCTAGAGATTCACAAAGTCTTTGATTTTCTTTGTAATTATCTCACAACTTGCCTGTCTGCAACTTTTGACAGTGCTATGCCACCCAGAGTTTATTGCTTTCAGTTGCACCATCATGGTGCATGTTCAGGAACAGCTGTTTTTATGCTGAGCTAAGCAAAACAATTGCAATGCTTAAAGGTTTTCTGTGGCACAAGGACCAAAATACACTACGCATAAAGTGTTTTAGTGGGTGGTGGTTCTGAGTGTGGTGAAGGTACCTCCAGGTTTGTAGGGCTGGAACACTTGGTCGGGTCTGCGGGTCTCCAGCAGTAGGTCAAACATGTAGGAGGATTTGACCCCACCAAGGAGCAGACCCATAGGCATGTCCTCCTCCCCTTCGTACGAGCGCTCCAAATACTCATGGAACTCGTCATACTTCACCAATCGACAGCAATTCAGAGGAACTGTGCCTTCAAGGTCCATTAGCTATAAGATAAGGAGAGTGAACACACACAAAATATGTTCAGAGAGATACTATACAATGTAATATACATAAGGCAACTTTTTCCAGTCTTGAACAACCTCTCATAATTAAAAAGACTAAATTAGCTAAGTTGTAATGGCCCGTCTGTATGTGTCTGTCTATATTAAGGGTGTACTCACACTAGGCAGTTTGAACCATGCCTGAGTGCGTTTGACCACCAAAGCGCGGTTGGTTTGATTAGTGTGAGTGTTCCGGGCGCGGTTCGTTTAGCCATACCTGGTCTGCTGGGAAGAGTTGTGCCAGAGCACGGTTCAGTTGGATTCGGGCACGGTTCGATAGTAGTGTGAGCGCTAACCCTGCTGGAGCACGGATCAGGATGCGACATCACGTTTTTGTGACGCTCCAAAACCATTTGTCGTGCCACAAAAGCGACAGACTTGCTTAGCAACAGGCTGTGAGAGGCCTTTGAACCACCGTGGACGAAACGACTCAAAATTACTATCAATAAAGTAAACAGAGCGATAGACTCCATTGCGTTCAGCGAGAGAGCGCCGCTCTTCCTGTTTATCCTGAAACCGCCGCACCATAATGACGTAAGCGTGCTCCGCCACGAATACTGAAAGCCAATGTGAGTGCGGGCAACCGTGCCTAGTGTGAGTACACCCTAAGCAAAGGTCAGGTTTACCTTGAATGCTATTTCTGTTGCCTCTCTGAGCGTCTTGTCTTTGTGAACCTCCAGCTTGTTTTCCATCATCATCATCTTAAAAGGATGCATGCAGAAAAGCTTGATCTAAAAGACAGCGAGAGTTAGATCAGAGTAAGCCCATGGAGAAACTGTGGATGAGGTAATTGCAAAGGTTTAAGAAGACACCTTGCACGTGTTGCGCTCAATCTCTCTCTGCCTCTTCTCCTGCTCCTCGGATTCTTTCTCTCGTTGGACGAGGCGCTTTATGTGCTCTGGGAAATCTTCCACATCGAGGTACTCTGCACACACAAGTTTAAATAATTTTGAGCTTTATAAGAACCAAAAAAACATACAATAACATGAAACAAACAAAATAAATATTAATTCCTGTCAATATAAGACATTGTACACAAAAAAAACGGACTTTAACATATGCTTATGATGGTTCTCTTACTTGCATTCCTTGAGGGATCTTTCAATCTGTATATGAGCATATACGCATTTGTGGAGCTGTTGAAACATAAAAGACAATTAGTTTCATGCACACAAAGGAGTATTCCAGTCAAAATGTTATTAGTGATGCAAAGCTGTTCGTTCTTAGACCATTTTGGCATCTAAAAGACCACAAGTGTAAGAATAAGGGCCGCCATCAATGGGGCTTTGTTCACGGTCAATGAAAGAGCCTGTTGTCTCCATCTTAGAGAGACGTCATTTAGTTGTTTGATGAATAAAGCTCATGGTGATTATATCGCCAATTTAATACAAGGCCCTGTGCATACACTCTTCCCTTTAACAGCAAAAGCCAGAGGCAGCAGTGTAAAGAAGCAAGCGAGATGGAACACATACCTAGCAAAGGCACTGGAGTAATAGCCTCTGCTCCCTGAGGACCCGCCATATGTCTTTCTGATGTCGTCCTGCGTGATCTACAAATCATAACCATCAAAGCGTTTACTCTCATTAACTGAGAAATTTCCATTAACCAAATGGTACAGGGAACACCTGGGAGAAGCTATTCACATTGCCAACTATGTGCTACTAGAGTGCTGGAATCTGACAGACCTTGCTGACATGCTGGTCATTGAAGCTGTACCACTGTCCATCGTTGAAGGACTTGATGCAGGCGTAGTAATGTCCACCTGCTGCACTCCCAGAATGAACCATTACCGAGAAGAGTTCAAAAGTCAGTGAGCTCTGCAGAAAACAAAGGCAAGAACTCAAGTTAAGTATATGTCAGCAATTCAGTGAAATGGAAGCACTAGAGCAGACCTTTAACCCGGCCTGAACATTTTAAACAGCTCCAGAATACAGCCTGAACACGCTGCTTGAGTTCAATCCAACCCTCAGAATCAAATTTTGAATCCAAACACAACAATACAAAATTCAGTACAAAGGTTTGACCCAGGAACTTTTTTAGGCAAACAATAACATCATTCATGATTGATGGGAGACTCATTTCAGTGTTTTATGCTGAATCCAAAAAGCCATAAATCTACCTTATAAAAAGCAGCTACATCAATTAGCTAGCCTGATACATTTGGGGGTTTTTTTGCAGCGCCACTAAAAAACTAAACATTTCCTTTCGAAAGCTGTTCAAAACAATGATCTAATTAATATCTATTTTAATATTTCAACATATCTTGCTTCAGGCATGACAGTAATGTATAACTGTTTTATAGCCTAATATTGCATGTATTTGACAAAGTGAACTTTGTCATTTCACCATATACAAGTATACAGGAAAACTCATGGCGAGAGCTCGGGATCTGTAGTGTTTATACAAATACTTAGAAGGGAAAAAAAAAAAATTACAAGTAATAGACACACAAGACAAAACATTGTGCAAGACAAACAGTGCAATCAGACAGTATATAGTAATCTATGAATCTGTGGTATGTTCAAATGGGTAAGTTATATTAATATACTATAAATATACAGTAAAGGTCTGAGTTGACAGAACATATTTGAGTAGCAGCATGTTCCGCAGTTAAGAAAAATATGGAATGAAGTGATTAAAAAAAAGGGATACAAGTGAAGTGATAAAGTGATACATTCTCACAACTCCAAAAGTGCCTTACAATGTAGAGTGTAAAGGGTTAACACAAAGCTTCTACACAACCAAAGACCAACTAACGAATTAAAGTATTCGAATTATACAGACAAGCTCTAGTAAGAAGAGTACTGCTTAAAAACTAATATGGGTGCATGAAGTTCAAACTAAATTCAGGATGGGAGACGGCTTACAAAAAATTGCAATGCAAGTCTGGGAAATATTTGATGAATGACAGCTAAACCAGACATGTGGCAAGTAGTCGAGGCCCACTGGGTTTGAACAAAATGCTTAGTACAGCAAGCAAGTGCTGGAGGCAACAGTGGAGGTACCTTTGGCTTCAGGACCCTCTCGTTGGTGCTGGTGCTGTCCAGGCAGATGCCTTCATCGACGCCATCGTCCGTGGAGAAGTCATTGCTCATCTGGTCGCTGTGGCAACTGCCCTCATTCTCTGCCCCACTGTCAGTACAGCTTTCAGTCTGAGGAGACTTCTGCAGTGCGTGGTTTGTGTGGTAAATCAAAAGGCAGATAAAAGACACTCAGTCACAATCATGCATTATTGATGCCCTTATTCAAGAGCAAACTGAGATGACTAATCAAGAGCACAGTTTAAGCAGAATCCTTAAACATGCCTGTCTACAGCAATCAAGGAGATATTAAAACTCCTTTTCTACCTCATCCTCAAGGTCAATGAAGGGGCTCATGTCAAGCTCCTCAGGGAAGGTCATGCGGTCATTCAGCTTTATACGGTGCATAGTGGTGTAGTCAAAGTCGAAACGTTTCAGCTGCAGGGTCAGCAAGTAGGGAAAGTGCAGGAATCTCAGGCCCTGTAGCAAAAGACAGAAACAAAAAATACATAAATAAATAAAACCAAAAAATGGCAGAAAAGAGAAGAGACAGAAGATCCTACCACAGCAGCTCACCTTGCGGGCATCACATTTCTTCTTGCAGCGCTCACAGAAGTACTGGTTAGGCCCATCCAGTGTCTCAGGCTGGATAAATGCCTGCAATGCCTCCTCCTGTTAGATACATCATCCAACGCACATTAAAACACAGGTGCCTTTTTGCATAATGTAAAAATACATAAATGAAAATATAACTTTTCGAACTAAAAATAATTTTAATGTTAAAAAGTAAGAAATAGTGTTTAAGAACACTGTATATTCACATACATACACATATATACACAATTTTTGGTTTTCAGCTTTTGGCTATTTCTGTCAGCGTCTCAATGATGAAAATAACTGCATACATTTTGAAATGTTAGAATTAATCAATCAAATACAACAAAAATAATAAAATAACCTATCAGACCTTTGGTATAATGCTTTATATTCACATTTTTTTTAATAATTGACAGTATATATAATAAATGACAAATAATGGCAAATGCATTCATGATGCAGTTAATCATTTCCTAGAAAGCTGCGACTCAATCATTGTGAGGTCAGAGATTTACAGCCCTGTCGCACTGAACATACCACACTCCCAAAAGCCTGGCTGGCTCCAAAGGGCCTGATGACTAGAGGGATGTCCAGGTACGTGTCGATCCGCCAGCTCTCGTAGCCGCACTCCAGACAGCGCACGTAGTCCTTCAGCTTGCCTTGGTACAGCTGGTTTATAAGGTCAGCCTGACAAGTCACAGCAGACACGTTTTCAGAACCTAAACATTCACCAGATGCTCTGCTTGGATTACCAAGAAATTTCACAGACTTGCAGCCATACACACTCAATGAAAAATTAAGCACTAAAGTTGAGTGTAAATTCACCGATAATAGTTTATCTACTCGATAAAAACCCAAAGCTCAATCTCTCAGCAACAAACAATGAAACACTCGCTCACTCCAATGCAAAGGGGACACCCTAAACAGCCACAGGATGCAAGGTGCAACACGTGCAAGGGTTTTTTTGGGGGATTTTTTGCCATGCCAAAACTCGTCGTGTTGTCATAAAAAAAAAAAACAATGCATTCACGTATATCCACCTATTACCGTCACAGCAGAGATCATTCACACATTGTTAAAGGTACAGCCGCAAAAAATTTTTTAAATTCATGAAATGAGAAAGACACAAAGAGATGGTTGAAATGTGCAGTGTATAAAACTGTATTGTTTTTGGTAGCCACAAAAAAACACGATTAATGGACCACAATGGACCATAAAGGTGAACATTTAAGGCTTGAGAAAACTGGGAACATCCCTTAAAACAAAGTCCATGAAATTTCCATGAAATGTACAACTTTAAAACACTTCTGACCCATCAAGCCCCACGTGAGGCCAGACCCTGCCAGTGTTTACACACACACCGCTCTCAGAAACTGCCAACCCTGGGACTTTCCTAGCTACACTGGACCCTTTGTTCTGGCCTTGGGGGGAGGGTTCCCACTGGCTGTGGATTAGTGTCATGTCAGAAGGTGCAATGTGCTGTACCTGTTCTGTCTGTTTCCACTTCTGCTCCAAGGCGTCAAACATGACCCGACACAGTTCCTGGACATCATGCTGCTGCCACGCTATAGAACAGACACAAGTTCTAAAGCACGTACTAATTTAAGTCAAAGCCGCATAATTTCAGTTATTTTTGGAAGGAAATAAAACCCCACTATCTTAGCCACTACTTCCATACTATCATGGCCAAACCAGAGAGACTCAAAGAGGAGCTTCTATTCCTCAGGCCATTAGGCTTCTGAACCAGAAAATGCCCCCTCCCCTCATGGCATTACCTTATGGGACAGATACAGCAACTCAGAGTGCAAGGTCATATATTCATCAGCATATTGCATATCTGCCCTCATTATTTATTATTACATTACTTTCTGCTGTATTAGTCCTTACACTGTTAACATTACTGTGCTAATATGGCACAATGTACTTTAACATCCCACTAGCACTTTGTACATATGTAAAACTGCCAGATTGATGCTACACTTAAAACTTTAAAGATACTCTAATTTAGCTTTCATATTTTATTTTTAACTCATGTTCTGTTTAAGTTGTATTAGTTTTTAACTTAGATTTGATTTTACATTTTAATTTGTACTTATTTTACAATGACTGCATAGTCATAAAAAGGAGCGAATCAGGGTACATTTCATGGCGCGTTGCTCTTGTATAACTATGCATGTGACAAAGATTCTTGAATAGGGCATTATCAGGAGGAATGTAGCTTCAATTTCTCTTTTAAGGATGTAAACCCAATAAATTTAAGCTGAGAGGACCTTCACCTTCACTGCTGTCCCAGCCAAAGCTACGAGTCACATCTGTGGTCTCAATGGCACGCTTCTTGCTGGTCTGGAGTAGCACAAACAGCCTCTGCAGCTGGTAAGGGATACTGGTGACCGGATCTTCCTCAGACTCCTCAAACTCCCAGCTGAACAAGAAAAGAATGATTTTATCTCCAATTTCATGTTTTGTCTCGCCATTTGATAAAAGGCTGTGTTAAACGCATGATGGTCTCTTACTTGTAGAGTGCGTTTCTAAACTCTGGAGTCATGAATAGGGTCTGCAGTAAACTGTTCAAGTAACAGGTCATGGCCTGATTGACCAAACCTACATATCCTACAGAGAGAGGGAGGAGCACAAGTCAGAAATTCCCTTATAGAGAGACTGAGTGACAGATTAACCAAAAACATTCCACCCACAAATGCATTCCAAGCACCTGTTGCTAAGTTGGACAAGCTTCACAAAACACTAACAACATTTCTATACAGATTAATGAATTTAGATTAATGAATTATTGCCCCAGCATATTCCGAAGCTTGCTGTAGCTAGGGACCAAAAAAGTGTGGGGTAGATCAATACAGCGTCTCAGGATAGCTACCCGTCTCTGACTTGTTGAGTATGGAGGAGTAGGAGTAGCTGGGGCTGCTGTAGTCACTGCTGCAGCCCACAGTACTGTCCCGGGGCAAGGGCCCGATGAAACGGTCCTGAGAGCTGTCATCCAATCCACTGCTGTCTGCTGTGCCTGACTCATCCTGTACACACACAGCGATTACAAACAAATATAACAAGCAACCAGTTCTCCTTTTGCTTTAAACTACACCCTGTACTCTCAGAACGATTGCTAGTCATGTAAATGAAACAACATCTGCTTCATTTTCCTCATGAAAAGCCCATTCCCTGTATAGCTGCTGGAACAGACTCATTGACCCCAGTACCAGACACGCTTCCATTTTACACAAAGAAAACTGAATCTCCACTGCTAATAACTTTCTCTCCTGATCAGACCACTTACAGAAGCTATCTGAGGCTGCTCTCCATCTTTGTCTGTGAGTTGCAGGAAGTTCTTCTTCCCCGCCTCAAACCCCGACTCCACCAGAGACATCTCACTGGCCTGGTCCAGAGGAGCCTGTGGAGAAAGGAAAAAGAAGGAACACAAGACAAGGATGTTAACGAATGGACAATACAAAGATTTAATAATATTTGTATATATAATGACAAGGACTCAGCCGGCTGAATTCTTTCTTGACCTGTTCTTGAAATATCTGTGATATCAATACACATCTTTAGCATTCCTGAAAGCTCTCGGGTATTGGGTTAACAGTAGGACAGATGGTGGCCGACCATCATTGAGATTCACAAGATCATTTGAATTGGACTGAACCAAGAGTCAGTAAATAGTATTCAACATATTTGGAGGCCATTTGTTTACTTTAAGAGGCATTCTAAAGCATGGACCGGTCAGACCAGTTTCAGGAGATCACTTTTTAAATATTTAAGGATTTGTACTCTAATATCTCATTGTGTATTCATAGATTGTTTATGCAGAGATTAGACTACTCCTTCTCTGCCAAAATCTACAAAACAAACCCTGCGTGGTACACCATTATGCACAGGTGGAGCCGACAGACTAATCTGGAATTAATATAAATATTTTTAGGCCAGTTCCAAACAGCGTTTCCAGGCTCTGAATGATTCCAGGCTCATTCTCAAGAATTGCCCTTATAAATGAAAATGGAGCCTCTTTTATGAGCCACATAGAACCAAATTAGAATTTATGGTTTATTTTTCACCATCATGTTTTCAGTTAGCAATGACAGAAGCGTAGGCAAGCAACTGGTCCACTCGTCCACTGCCAGAACTCACCCAGTAAAGATGTCTAAGGCTCTGAGCTACCGGTTTTAGTGGCATCATCTCCAAACACTCCGAGCAGCCTGCTCAGATGAGCATTATTCTTTAAAAAAATCAGTCTCATCAAAATTGCCATGATTCAATATCGACTAGGGATGCCCCGAATATTCGGCCGAAAATGAAAGCGAAACAGTGATGATGCAATCAACAACCACAACCTGCATGCGCCAGACTGGATTAGACTCAACATGCCTGCCATGTGGGCGCATTTCGATATATCTAAGAAAGGCACGCGAAAAGTGGTTTGTAAAGCATGCAATGCTGAAATTTCTAGAGGGGGCTTTAACGCCGGGATTCATTTATCATATAAAATCAAGAGAATATTGTTCTCTCTTTCAACTGTTTTAAAGCACTTGTTCTGAATGCACTTGGTTAATGCACTTCATTCAGAATTTTAAAACGCACTAGTTTTACGAGAGAAGGCAATATTCCAAAAAAATTGTTATAATAATTTCTTTGTGTTTTGGTTTTTTTTGGCCAAATGTTTCCCAATTTTCAGTCATTTCTGTGCATCCCTAATATCGACCCATTAATGTGCATTTTGCAGCAAGCATTTTTTGTCTGCTTATTCAAAGTGCTCCACCATGTACGATTTCTAAGGCAACTCAGCTCTTTTAGCTTTAATGGTTTTGTGAAAGGTTTATTATTTTGTGCTATGAAGCATGGTGACATGGATGCGTAAACTGAACAAGGTAGGATTTATTTAACATTTTTAACAGTAACTATCACTGTGTTAGACTTGGAAACAAAATACACTTCTTAAATTTATTACAGCCACTTTAAAAGTAGTTTGGGTCAGAGGAGCACTTCTTTAGGAACTGGGCATCAAGAGACAGACTAAAGACATTTTATTTTAGGTTAGGAAAGCACATGCATTTATGTGCTGCAACTTATTTAGTCATATAAGAGGCCCACTGGCGCAATGGCATAGCCTGGATCAAACCCCGGGCATAATCCAGTGACCTACTCAGTGAGCTAACTCCAGCTCCAGCACCTGTGCTCTGGGTCAGCTGCAGGATTAGCACCCAGCCAGGTTCGCGTAACACACATCATGACCCAAAACAAAACTCTATTCACTCTCACAATATCTATAAAAGGAACATGGTACTGCTGCTATAGGAGGCACAGTATATAAAGTTACATGAGTGTTTATTACAGGCAAATTATTATTGAAATACATGTGGCAGGATCCATTATTTTTTAGTACTCTGACAGTTTACAGCTATGGATATTTGAATGGTGAGGTGGTGTGTACTTATGCACTTCTGGTATTGATGTCTTTGTGTCAATAAAAATTGTACTTTCAGGTGCAGTCAAATGAGGACAAGTTCCTTTAATATGTAAACATACTTGGCTAACAAAGCCTGACTCTGAATATCTGCAATTATACTCAAACAGAATAGAGATTAGAAAAAAGCTCACCGTTTCCACCACGCTGCCCCATGCCAGCTCAAAGGTGCCATTCACGTAGCCAGCCTTGTGAGCAACATCTTCAAAGAGCTTGGAGAGGGGCGTGGAAGCCGGAAGGTTTAGGGTCAATCGCTCATTGACTGTCTTGGCGTTGGTGGTGTCCTGGACTATACACAGCACTCTGGGTTCTTCAGCAGCACTCTCTATCTGTAGAACATGGAACAGCACTTTCACTTTAATTGTCAACACGTAAAAGAATTGGTCACGTCACTTTGCACGCTGCTGACATTAGCCATTTTAAGCTAAGGTGGCAGCAAAAGGTGGAGCTCAGGTGACAGTCAAGTCTTCGAGAAATTCCTTGGGTCCAAGCCATAACATGACAGGCACACATGACACGAGGCAGACAAAAGTGGAGCAGTGGTGCTTATGCAACTCAGTATTGATATGACCTACTGTAGCCCTGGTTACATTAAGCTCCTACAAGACGCGGCTTACATGATAAGCTCGTGTGCACGTTAGTACACCAAGGAATATGTAAGGAAGCACAAAATCGTACCCATGTAAACACAGTGAGGTTTCCCTCAAAGTTGTAAAAGCGTGCACTGATCTCAGTCAACAACTGTAGGGTTTGGTCGGAAGCATGCACAAGAGAACATGCCCTTCAAAGAACTGGAGGAATGTCTTGTCAAGCCACAACCATTTAGAACCACCGGTTATGTAACATGGAAAACATGGCCTAAGTGTGTAAAAAGATTTGATCACTGAGAACACAAAAGAGCATAATGTCTGCTAGGTGACGACAGTGTGAAAATCATAGACTCTGTTTACAAAGCTGGAGCCATTTTCATTTCACACAATGTCTCCATTCCCTCAGACTGCTCTCCACTGCCAATCTGCTCATGTTACCACAAGCGTCAGGGCCTCAAAGTATGACGCAAATAAAATATTTCTTGGTCATTTGGGGACCGGCACCATGTTTTTGGGTGAGTACGGGAAACAAGTCACATCAGAAATAACTTATTTGGCATTATAATCCCTCTTCAGTGAATACTGTAGTTCTTTCACAAACACTGGCTGGTTTCAAAAGCGTGACTATGGCCAGTGAAAAGCACACAGCACAGGTGGTTATACTCCTCCCATACTTTTACACACACATTAGTTTACTGTTAGTAACTACTTACTTAATTGTTTCAGTGCAAATGCAGACACCGTGCTGTTTCAGTGCAAATGCAACACACACACACACACACACACACACACACACACACACACACACACACACACACACACACACACACACA
>JBBJLR010000040.1:4206249-4234071 GCA_037577145.1 Brachypetersius gabonensis | reverse complement strand
ACACACACACACACACACACACACACACACACACACACACACACACACACACACACACACACACACACACAGCCATGGAAAAAAATGAGTTTGCATCGGTTTTTTTTTCTGGTTATTGCTTTTGTAATTTGTGGGAGTGTATCTGTGTAAAATGTGTATGTCTCTATTGTTTTATACACTGTTGTCCACACCTGAGCCTGGCTGACTGTTTTCAGTTGTATTCAGTTATTTTGCCTGTTTGATCACACTGACAGAGAAGAGTCCTGAACGGATGTCAATCGAGAAGCACAACGTCTACAGGCAGTACCTCCACAAACAACTCCAGAATGTGGAGAAAGAGTTGAGGCTGCTGGGTCCCTCTCGGTTCGCGAAGCCAGGAGGCTACGGCCAGGCTGTGCTGCAGGTTCAGAGTATGAAAGAACTACTCGAACCCCACCTTCCCTCCAGTTCCACTGGGGACCAGTTTATCTGCAGCTCCAGTCCTGTGGAAGGCAGCAGTAAAGGCAATAAGAGGTGCTGTCAGAAGGGCTTGCCCTGGTGGTTCGTTTTTGTGGGCTGGTTTCTTGTGGCAGCCACGAGTGGAGTGTCTGCGTACTTCACTATGATGTACGGGCTGACGTATGGAAAAGAGCGCTCCATCAGCTGGCTCATTTCTATGGTTGTGTCCTTTTTTGAGAGTCTCTTCATTACACAACCTGTAAAGGCAAGAAACTGTTTAAAAACCACAACTTTATTTTCAGCCAATGCTATTTGCAGCACATGGTTTCTTAATCTTATTCTTATTTGACTCTTGTTCAGGTCCTTGGATTTGCTGTCTTCTTCGCTCTGGTGCTAAAGACAGTCGATCAGGAGGAATACGGTGATGTTCCCATTGATGGGACTCTTCCAAATTCAGGTGAAGTTATATTAGAAGCTCCAAGAAGAGGCCTTTCATGATCTTAAGAATAAGCAAATTTCTACATGATCTCTAATATACAAAAATATGCTAAAATATAATGACATAACTTAAATAATGCTGCTGTCCACAGGCGATCCTGATGCAGTTTGTATCGCCAGAAGGGACAGCACATGCAGCTTCTATCAGCCCCCTCCTCCTTCTGATATTGAGAAGATGAGGAACAACTTGATCAAAGAACAGAAAGTCTTTGCACTAATCAGAGAGATTCTCAGTAAGAAAGTCCAGTTTGTGAGGGATTTTTATTTGATTGTTTGGTAAAGACAGCAGTGTGGGTAAGATATTTGTTTCCTTTGCAGTCTATATGGGGTTCCTCTGGATGCTTCTCTTGGTAGCGTATGGTCAGCGTGATCCAAACGCTTATTTCCTCACTCAGCACATTCAGCAGAGCTTCAGCAATGGCATCTCAGACAGCATGAACCACAAAGATGTGTTTACCTGGGCAAACACCACTCTCAAACGTAACCTTTTCGGAAGACAACCAGGTATCTCTTCTAAGCGCATGTCCTGCTTGACCTGAATTTTCTCTGTATTTATGTCCATTTTAGAGTTACACTAATGGACAAAAGTAATAGGATATATACTTTAATATGGAGCTGGTCCATCCTTGACAGCTATAGCAGCTTCCACTCTTCTTGGAAGACTTTCCACAAGATGTAGTTTCGGTGGGAATTTGAGTCCATTCGTTGTGGTCAGATGCTAAGGTGGGACAAGAAGGCCTGACTCACAATCTCCATTCCAGTTCATCCCAAAGGCGTGGGATGGGTTTGAAGTCAGGGCTCCGTGAGGGCCAGTCAAGTTCCTCCAAATTAAACTTATCTTGTCATGTCTTTATGGGCCTTACTCTTACTTTGTGCACTGGACCAAACTGTGTCTACAAACTTGGAATCATGGCGATGTCCAAAATGTCTTGGTCTCCTGAAGCATTAAGATTACCCTTCACTGGAAATAAGAGGCCTAGCCCAAACCTTGAAAAACAGATGTGTCTCTATACTTTTGTCCATAGAGAGTACATCATGAAAAAAAACAGCTCAGTTTGAAGCAAGTGGGTGATGATTTAGACCAGGTAGGGGCGCCTCAGCTGCCACCTCTTCACTACACTACCTTAAAGATCAAACTGCGCTCCCTAAATATGCCAAGACACACCAGTCCTGACCACACCTGATTAAAAGGGTATTTATTTGGTCCAATATCAGTTAAAAACAGTCTTTGAGGGCAAGAAGTAAAAACGCAAGAAACAACATATACAGTTGTCGCAATCCCCCTTCTCCACACAGAAAGTAGGCACACAGCTCCAAGGCGTTACAGCTACCATCCTCACAGGGGGGAAGGTGCTATAAGGATAGTGTCTATCAGCCACAGTCCATTTCACCAATGTCTGCAGGCAGGAGACAATTAGAACTACTCTGGGTCATGTGACTCTGAAGGCCGTTGGAGGGAAGCTTTCTATAGGTTTCAGTGTAAAAAATATAAACACTCCAAGATGAACTGATGAGTACACCACAAAAAAGTGAACACTTCAAACAATAGACACTCAGTGAATGTTCATTCCAAAAAAGAAGACAAATGAAATGTGACCATGCAGGTCACTAAAAAAACACCATCTACTCCATGGGACAGGTTAACACAGCAAAGAACAGGAAACACAGGAAAAACTTGGTGATGGGCAAGCATTCTTACCCCCCTGGACATCCCAGGCCGAGTTCCAACATGGGTCCCGTTCACGGACCCCACCTCCAACAGTAAGCTGACCTCGGCTTGTCTTGTAGCGGTTGGATAGTCTCTTGTGTCACGTCAGCCCTCAGCCGTTCCGTCACACTCGTCTCTCTTTGAATCTCATCTCCCGCGGGTTCTCTGTCCGTTTGTCTCGGCATCTGCACATAAAACAAACTTCTGACAGACTTATCTTCTACATTTGGTGCATGGGGAAAATTACATAATTTTCCCCATACACCAAATGTAACTGATTATTAGCTGAATTTTGCTGAACTTCTTTGCTAACAGTAATGTCTGATGTGCTTTGGCTACTTTAACAGGGTTCATCACAGATGGAAACTCAAAGCTCGTAGGTAATGCTCGTCTTCGTCAGGTTCGGGTGCAGAAGAACTCCTGCAGGACGTACAGTTCCATGTACCACTCTGTCCCTGACTGCCATGCTCCATACACTTGGGAGGTAGAGGACATGGGCTCGTATGGTCCAGGCTGGAACCATTCAATAGATGTAAACATGTCCAAAACCCTGCTCACACCTTGGCAGTACCAAACCCAGACCAGACTCAGAGCACCCCCTGTGTGGGGTGGTGTGGCTCTGTATAGAGGGGGAGGCTTTGTGGTGGACCTGGGCCCTAACCAGCAAAACGCAAGCAGGTAACTGTACTTAAAGGTGTCTTTGACTTAGCAAGGATATATAGGTAGACAGATATATAGGTGGATAGGTATGTAGGTAGGTAGATAGATTATGTTTGCTAGGTTATGGGAACTTAAATACTAAAGTGCACAGAACAAAGGACCAATAAAGAGACAAACATGATCAACATCTAATCTCTGGCCAGCTGAGTATATGCGCACCAGAGATTTGGCCACACCCACCAAGGATTTACAACAGAAGTCCGACGACGACCCCTAGTGGCTAGAGACAGGAATTGTGACATCGATACATAGTTTTGTATAGTCTATATATTTTACTATTATTTTTGCTATTTTTTATTGTGACAAAACACCATCTCACTTCGCTAGTATGGCGAGAACAAAGCAGACCGCCTGAAAATCCACCAGTGGTAAGGCGCCCAACCATTATTGACTTCCAGATTTAGCCTTGCAACATTAAGGCTAAATGTAAGAAGAACATTCAGACAGCAAATTCATATTGACCACATCTGGGGTAACTTGAAAATTGTGAAAATTTTGCCAAACCAAGTTCTTTCACTTTTAGTGTTAACGTAGCCTCTTTGATTGCGATGTAACCCTTTCTGGCCCTTATAATGAAGAGACAGTTTTAGTTCATAGTAGGGAGCAGAGACATTAGCACTGTCGCTTCACTGCAAGAAAATCCCGAGTTTGATTTCTGGCTGGGGTTGCCAGGTGCCTTTCTGTGTGGAGTTTCGAATATCTGCATGGGTTTTCACCCCACACTCCAGTTCAAGGACGAGCCTGTCTGGTGAATGGGAGATGCTAAATTGCCTCTAGGGTAGGATGGGCTCCAGCACCCCTGATTAAGATGAGCGGCTTGGATAATGAATGAACGTTCTTATTAGTAGCGCTGGAGGGCAAGCTCTGTAAATGGATGTGCAAACCCCCTGTAACCAGTATTAATTAGAAGTCCCATAATTAGCAATTGCTTGCTGCTGCTAACCTTTGCTTTCTCCTTCCGTAGTTTACTTCAGTATCTTTTTGACAACATCTGGTTGGACGTGTACACCCGGGCACTCTTTGTGGAGTTCACAGTTTATAATGCCAATGTCAACCTCTTCTGTATTGTCACCTTAATGTTTGAGACCACAGCTGTGGGTGAGACCTGTTTTCCTGCACAAACCTATTTTAAATCACATCTGAGACGTTATTAAGCTTTTTTTTTTTGTTTCCACAGGAGCCTTCCAGTATCGCAGTGAGCTGCAGAGCGTCCGTCTTTATCAGTCTACTGGTGGTCTTCATGTATTCGTCATGGCCTCTGAAGCCATCTATTTTCTCTTCATTTTTTATTACATGTTTCAGCAGGTCAGTCCATTCACTCATAAAACTGCCACTCATTAATGTGGTCTTCTGTATGGACCCACGTGGATAAAAAAAGACACCCACACTCGTTTTCACAGGGCAAGCTCATGAGGCAACACAAATGGGAGTACTTCAGGAGCAAGTGGAACCTTTTAGAGCTGGCCATCATCATTTTAAGCTGGAGTGCATTATCGGTGTTTGTTAAGAGGACACTTTTGGGTAACCAGAGCATTCAGTACTATCAAAACCACAAAGACCAGTAAGTTAACATTCCTTTTTGTTTTTTCATTTATACAAGAACAAAAGCTTATATCATCAAATAATGCAAAAACAAGATGTTAATCCAGTTCATCTTGGATCATTTCTGTTTGTCTGCTTGGCATGATATTTTGAGTGTAAATAAAGATACATGGTTTTGCTTTATCAGGTCTTTTGTGGCCTAATGTTTACAGGCTTTCCTAATTGGGAAGAAAATGTAAAGAAATCGATTGATGGACAGTAATCATGTTCCTTTTTCAGGTATGCAGGATTTAATGAAACTGCCACAGCAGATGCAGCTCTTGGATACATCATAGCTTTTCTCGTACTGCTGGCTACAGTCAAATTGTGGCACCTGCTGCGTCTCAACCCGAAGCTTCACATGATCACGTCCACCCTGCAGCGGGCATGGAACGACATCTCTGGCTTCATCGTGGTCATGACGATCATGTTCTTGGCGTACTCCATTGCTGTGAGAATGATTAGAATGTACTCTTGGTATTAAAGCTGTAGTTCTACACATTTTTACTGAATCCACTGGAACAATGATTATTCCCCCTGCACCTCGTAACCCAGAACTCAATGGTTTCATCATCCCTTTCATACTTTCCCTTCTTCATAATAAAACTGCTGACTACTGGAACCTCCTTTGCTTTAACACAGTTTTCACAGCCCAGGCCTGCTAATAAGCAGATATAGCAGATATAGAATTTGCAACTGCAAATCAGCCAGTCATGTAACATCTCTTCTTTTCAACTAGTATCAGGCCAACACACAGAATGTTAAAACCTTTCCTTGCCTTTCTGCAGTGTAATCTGATGTACGGTTGGAAGCTATACGCATACAGGACTCTTCTAAATGCTGCCCAGACCATGGTCAGCTTACAACTGGGAATCTTCAACTATGAAGAAGTACGAGAGCCGTAACAATGTTAACCTTTTACAAATCTTTCTGTGATGACTGCTGTCTCCACAGTGGCTGTGATCTCTTCCCAAATCCAGGTTTTGGACTACAACCCAGTCCTCGGAGCATTTGTCATTGGGTCCTGCATCATCTTCATGACGTTTGTGGTGCTGAACCTGTTCATATCGGTGATCCTGGTTGCATTCAGTGAAGAGCAGTTACACCATAAGGTACAGATGAGTGGCCGATTCTTCCCATTATATTGCGTTTGACTTCTTGGCGCCTCTTTAACACGCACTCCTCTCTGCATCCCAGCCTTCTGAGGAGGAAGAAATTGTCGACCTGATGCTGATGAAGATATGCAGCCTTTTTGGAATCAAGGTGAAGAAGAACCAGACGACGGACAGCGTTAAACTGAGCCATGCCTCAGCCCCCAACACAGCTCCTTTTGTCATTTCGTAGATGTACCAATTGTCATTTTACAGCACTTTCTTGTGAAATGAATATTGAAAGCTTTTATATGTAATGACTTCATCTTAGCAAATGCTAGCACTGTGTCTACAGGCAAAAGACTGTAATTAGATCTAAAAGCTTGCTTTGCTTGTTTCTGACCATGTACTTATTGTACAGCCCTAAATAATGTATCTGCACACCATTATGTAGGCTGTGGAACAAGGGCCTCGAACTCCATTAACTGATAGCCAGGTGGTCCAGTTTTTTAAAAAAGCAGAGGAAAAGAGGTGTCACAGACTTGTGACCAAGTGCCAGTAATTACACAGGTCAACAGGTGAAAACCATCAGAGATCTGTTTCTGTGGGTTCTGTAGTGTTTTTCATGCTGATCTCAGATCTGTTTAGTTTTTCCTGCAAGTCTATTGCAGATCTAATATTACTCAAGTCAAAAAGTTGTGAAAAAACTGAAAGGAGATCTAAAATAAACATGAAAAAGTGGTTTAGAAAAGTTTCAGTTTCTGATGTGAACAAAATATTTTTTTTGTTGACCGGTGTTATAGGTAGTAGTTTAAACTGCAAGTGCGATGGGTGGCATGCGGTGGAGGAGCTCCGTGGGTAGGATACTTGCCTCCGGACCGTGAGGTCATGGGTTTGAATCCTACCTTCAGCAACACCACTGGGGCCCTGAGTAAGACCCTTAACCCCAAGTTGCTCCAGGGAGACTGTCCCCTGTAGTTAGGGATTGGAAGTCGCTTTGGATAAAAGCATCTGATAAATGCCATAAAAATGGTAGTTTGAGACCCTTTCTCCAAAGCATTGCCTTTTGGATCTTTCTACTTTGCTTTCAAAATAAAAAGCTGTGTTGGCTGCTTGACAGATAACATATGTCCTTAAAATAACAAGATGTGAAAATCCCCCAACTATCGTTTTACTACAAATGTTCCTTTACATGATGGAAAAAAAGATGCCAAGATCTCTTTCCAAAACGGTCCAGTTTTTTGACCATCAGGTTGCATAACGCTAGCCTGGATATTCCAACCGTCTCCATTTGGTCTTCAGTTTCATTCACCACATCATTTCACCAAAGTAAAAGTCCATCAGATGCTTAAAAACAAACAAAACAGAGCAGATTTGACAGCACTCGGACCACCATATCCCATGACACTCCTGTGATCTCATCACGAAAGAAACCAATGAAGTTATTTTTCTTTTTAATGTCATATATAGATGGTTCATCCATACATCAACCAAATGCTTGAGACTTCCACAATCCAGCCCAATTGTACATGCTCCAATGAATTATTCGAACATCTTTCAGTGCTCGCAACACCATGTCCTGTGTCCAGACTGAACACCAAGAGCATATGTTTTTGGAACCTTAAACATTTCCATTACAAGCAGCAAAGAATTGCCACTCACTTTACCGTAAGCAAATTCATCTGACAACCAGACATAATGGGACGTTGCCTGCCAAGTAACAAAGTTACAGTTACTCTTTTAAATAGCTTCAATTGAGTTTTTAAAAAATTTGCAGTCTGATACAGAAGGCTAAGAGACCTGAACAATATGAAAGTGCTAGTCATTAATTTACAGATTTCAGGCATCACATAGTGCTATGACAAGTATCCAATATGCTACATTTGAATACACATTTGACACCTTACAAATGCCTCTGGATGTTTGGCCAGGCTGCTTAAAAATCAAGAGCCTTGGCTTGTATGTACAATATCATGAGAATTCTTTTTGTTTATGCAGAAAAAAAGTTGACACACTACTGCCAGAGGTATAATCTTATAGAGGCCCTTTGGCCAGAACAGTGAAAATGATTTGAGCTTCTGCCCCATTAACAATTTCTATTATGTATAGCCCCCGATGAATGAGAGTGGGAGAGGGGGAAAAAAGAGAGCTGCCATCATGGTATCCCCTTTCATTTTTGGATTCCATAAGACAACATTGTTCAGAGCTTCTTTTTTCACTTGCAAGTTCTTGGTATGTTTTCCCAGCCATTGGTTGCATTTGGTTGCCTTCCCACGTTTACTGGTGCTGTCCAGTTTGGTAGTCAGATTGAAGAGTGAGTGAGAAGAACCAGTTCTGGAACCACTACTTGAGGGAACAACACAAGCTTTTTCACTTCACTACAATCAGTCACAGAGTTAGAAAGGGGGAGGGGGAGGGGACTCAATTCATTCCAGGGGCGCTGCCTCCAAAGTTGAAATTGGTCGGCACCACTGGAGCTGTGAACTTGTATCCCCCATGCTTCTCAATCATCTTTGATTCTGGAACAGGAGGAGAGAAAAAAAAAGGTAAACAAACCAGCAAGAAGAACTCACTAGTTCAAGGAAAAAAGTCGGTTTTCCACCTTTCCCAAAAGTGGCGGATCAACCCAGAATTTTGCTTCATTAGTTTTGAACTGGAGCTCTGAGGACAAGGCTGCTAACAAACACTGTCAACTCAAGTCTGAGGCCAGAACAATATTACCATTAAACAAGAGAAGAATCAACTGTGTTAGACATTAACAAATAGAATTTAAATGACACGAGAATTTTGCTTCATTAGTTTTGAACCGGAGCTGTGAAGACAAGGCTGCTAACACTAACGGTCGATCAAAGTCTGAGGCCAGAAAAATATTACCATTAAACAAGACAGAAGTCAACTGTGCTAGACATTAATAAATGAATAAATGGATAAATAGAATCGAATCACCCTAGAACTTTGCTTTTTTCGTTTTGAACTGGAGCTTTGAGGACAAGGTTGCTAACAAACAGTAATGTCACCCAAATCCTCCCCACACACAAAAAACCCTTCATTAGGGCAGTGCAGACTCAGTCACTGTGCAGACCCAGAATGACTTACTGTGAGCCATAAACAAAACTTGCTAAACACACGCCTGGCCTTTTTAGACAACAATGTCTGTTTCAGAAATCACCTCAGCAGTATGAATGCTTATCTAGAGTCAGCTTTTGTGAAACTGACTGCCCAATATAAAGTACATGAATATGAAATCTCAAGATTTGTCCTTATAACTGCTTTGTGAACACCAAGAGTTACACCTATGGCTGCTGCTTCCAGCTACACAACAAGTTACACTGAAAATCAATCAACACGATCATATTTAGAATGAAATTTGAATGAACAAAAATGATGACCAGTGCCAGGGACTGGCATTAGAAATGTTGGTGGTACGATTAGAGTCGGAGAAATAATCACGGTTTCACGATTATTTCGGTTATTTTCTGAATTGATTTCACAACTGTATTAACATAAATTAATCTCACAAACACATTCTTTAAAGGTTTTGCGCTTCAGACATTATTTAGTAATCTCTGTAACCATCTGTAAAACCCAAAAGGTCTGTAAGCTGCACAGACAGGTGTTACTGCTGCCTTCTGAATACACCACAGTCAAAAAAAAAAAAAACTTTCGGAAACAGATATTTCAAGCTGTATTTTAACACGCTCACGGAACACAGGCAGCACAGATTTCATTTGTTAAAGCTAAAACACTTAATTGCAGTGACAACAATAAAAAAACAAGAAGAATGTAAAACAGAAGAGCTTTAACTGTTCACAACATCAGTCCAAGTAGAAGTGCAAAAAGTTGAGCATGTTCACATTCTCTAGTGGTGGCCTAGTGGTTAAGGCATTCACCCTGTGATCAGAAAGTCCGGGTTCGAGTCCCAAGCTAGGCACCTCTGAGGTACCCTGAGCAAGGTATCACACACTGCTCCCTGGGCGCCGTGTTCATGGCTGCCATCTGCTTCACTTGGTGAATGGGTTAAATGCAGAGGAAGTATTTCGTGCTGTTCACACTGTGTGCTCACGTATCACTGCTGAACTCTCTCAGAGGGGACGCTAATCGCACAGGAAACTTCAAGCGCTTCCTAGGTGCACATAGAGTAGTCCTGGTGCTGGTTGTCTTGTTCTGCTTGTGCCATGATCTGCATGTGTATTGTTTGTGTCAGTACGGGCCGCGCTCTATTACGGATTATTTTGGGGAAGTCTTAATGGTAGATTGCCTGCAATGTTTCACACCACGGTTAATTCACACCACTAGTGGTAGGATGATGTAAGACATGCGTCTTTTTGACAGGCACTGGTTTAACTACATAAACAATGCAGTTACATCAAATAAAACATCCGGTTTACTCTCCACAATGCACAGTCATGTGTCCATGATGCAATCAGTCACATATTTGCACTGCGATATCTCGAAAAAACCTGAGCCAAAACATGACTTGTTTGAAAATTGCGTAAAGTGACAATTTTGGTGAACCTGGCCTTATTAAAATTTAAATATTTAATATATTAAAAAGTTAACATTTAAAAAACTCCTGCAGTTGAAATCCCTAATAAACTGTGCCAAGTTCAAATTGGGAACCATTGTATTTCATTGTATTTCTAAGATAGCAGATACATCCACAATGTAGCAAGTCAATCTGCATATTAAAACAAATGTCTTATTTATTGCCTACAGAATAAATTTGTGACAAAGAAGAAACAGCAAATATAGACATTTATTTTCATTTTTATTACCATCATAGCCATGAGATCGTGCTACCATTAGCATTACCATGAGCCAAGTCTGAGACCAGCAAAATATTACCGTTAAGCAAGATAGAAGTGTTAGGACAACTGTGTAAGGCGTCTTAGGCATTATATATATATATATTTTTTAATGTCTGTCGACTGTGGAAAGAAGCCAACATCAGACCCGGCACCAGTGCAGTGGAAAACTGTGAAACAGCAGCCTGCAAGAGCAGTCAGTGTGACCAGCTGGTTTTTGTATACTTTAGATCAACAAACTGTACTGGCATTCTTTGGTGTAGAAATGCGCTGCGCTATGCGAAATGCATACAGGTCGGTAGGTCTGGATTAACATTTTTTGTAATATTTACAGATCTAATGGACAAAAGATCAATTCTACACTGAAATTCTACTGAACTCTCCGAGATCTCTGGGCATACCGTGAGCTGCTCGTCTCTGATCTGCAAGTGTGCCAATGTCCTGAAGCTGTTTGCCCTGTTCTTCATCCAGAGCTTGGGTGAGTGCCTGGTACCATGTGGGATCACGGGTCTGGATATCTGTTGAAGAAAAAAAAAAACCCAAGTGAACAAAGCATCCTTAAGAAGAAGCAAAAATAAGCAGTTCTTTCTTTCATGGAACTGAGACTTCAACAAACAGCTCTTACTCTGTAATATGGCTTTAAAGATCTGGTACTCATCGACAGGGTTTTCCTCATCATCAACCAAGGTGGTAAAGCCCTCAAGCGCAGTCTCTTCAGCATCGTCTTCCTCCCAGTCCTCATCGTCGCCATCTTCTCCTGCTTGCTTGGCTAACATTTCCAGGTATTCTTGGCCTTCCTCATCAATGTCATCTTCATCGCTTCCAAGCTCAGCTAGAAACAAAAATAACGACACATTCAGGCTCAACGACTCAAACTTACTTTCAGCGTCCACTTTTCTTAGCGTCCTATTTGAGATTTTAGTTCAAATGTTTTTCCTTGGAAATGTTCTTGTACTCTTTCAGTTCTATTTTGACAGTAGTGAATTGAATAAAAATAAATTAATAATTACCATTATCATCATCCTCTTCTCCATCCTCATCATCATCATCTTCCTCGTTCTCATGCTCAGCCCTGCAGGCATAGGCCCTCTTCAAGCCGCTAAACAGAAGGATGGCAGCAGGGAGAAGCTGGCCGGCGACTTGATTGACAGCCTGCGGCCTCTGTTCCAGATCCATTAGAGCACAGAGTCCTAACACACACATCTTTCGGTCATGGAGCCTACAAAGACAACCGCATAGGATTAAAGGCCGCAGCGGAACAGAATTGCATGATCCACTTTAGAGGAAAGAAATCCACGTCATACCCGAGGAAGCAGTCGATGTCTTTGAGCCACTGGGAGATGAAGTGGTTGGTTATTGGCTCAGTGTTGTTGGGAAAGCGCAGGTTTTCCAGGGTGTTGAGCAGCAGAGGAGGGCTGTAATACAGAGCACCGATGGCCACCTGCAGGCACATGGTCCTCAACTCGCTGGTCTTCACCTCCCGCGTCAGACGCTCCAGTGCTGTGGTTACGAACAAGGGCACCACCTGCAGGAGCATTTGGCAATAACTGTGTTAATGTTGTGTTATGGATGCACAAGGATTTTTTTTAAAGCAGTTGAACCCCTAAACATTCCTCACTTGAAACATATTCGTTCCATAGAAGAAACTAAATTAAGTTATTACCCTCCCACTCCCCATTTTTCTGGCCAATTTAGTTATCTCCAGTTGTATCCAGTAGTAATATGACTATTCTGAGTCATATGTAACCACCTCACCAGCCACTAACACATTGTCACTGGACAACATAATGTGATTGGAGATTGCTAACTGCCAATTCTATTATGTCAGATTACAGATACCCAGAGCCGGGAAGAGAGGAAGAAGCCAAAACTCGTAATCTCCTGATGATCCAACATTATGCCACTCTAGAGCCACATACAATAAGTTACGAGAATCCATTGTATATTATGCCTGCAATATAAGGGCTTAACAAAAGTCACCTGGTCAATGCCGCGCCCTTTGCATTGGAGAATGATTACTTCCAACAGTTTTGCAGCATGACACTCTGGATCTTCTCCTGGGTCACCTGTTAAAACCTGAAAGGAGAGAATACAAGTTACAGCTCTCTCATGAACACAAACACACAGAAAGTACAACACTACAGTAAATAAAAAGCATGCTCTTACCTTTTTGCACATGCTGTAGATTATTTCAAGGTACTTGGTGTCAGACAGAAGAGTGTCTGTGTCGACTGTAACATAGTTGTGCAGGAGCGGCATCATGTCTGAAAGAAAATGTAATTAAAGGAAATGCAAAAAACATCCCCAACAACTGAGGAAAGTCTTTATATAACTTGTTATATAGGCAGGGATTGACAATGAGTACCTAATTTGTGACTTCATACTGCGCGCATATCCCCCTGGAACCACGCAGAGACATAGACCCCGACACGGAACCACGAAGAGACACAGACCCCGACACGGACACCCCGCGGCACGAACAACCCCCTTGAACCGAGACATAGACCCTACCCCCAGAGACTGTCTGTGTCAACCATCCTTGACAGACACACACCCCCCAAATTTGGTGCGCAGCAGTTAATTCTTGTAGGAATACTACAGCAAATAAATTATGTCAACCCCTGCATATTGGTCCCCTTTGGTAACTTGACTTTTTTCAGTATTAATAAATTGTCTATTTATACACACACACTACAGAACGACAGCATCTGTAACAAGCAAAATAAATTGTTACCTGTGAAGTAGTCAAAACCATCCTGCTGGAAGACTTCAAAGACCAGTGGGAGGAGTTGCCACATCTGTGGTGACACTTGTTGACACGTCAGACTGTGGGCCAGGGACAGGATCTCCTCATAGAACTCTGTGAAACACAAACACAGTGAGGCACCTGACCTGGATAAACATAGGACCCTTTCAAAATGTCCACCATGGCTGAAATGTTTAAGCGAACTGACAGGGAATGCGTACCTAGAACGTGCTGCTGAAGTACTGTGCCAATCACCTGCAGACAAATTCCCTCCAACTGCTGTGTGATCTGAAATAAGTCAGGAAACGCAAATGAGCCGATATTCAGCCACTTGAGCACTGGCTAACTACAAAGGTCCCTAGAAGGAAACTGCCCTGAATTTCCTACCCCATACTGGTGCAACAGCACCCAGATGGTGCAGTTACAGCTTTTAAAAATCATCTCAAGTTAGAAATCATTCAGATGGCTGCGTGGTTGGCTGCTTGTGCGGCTGCTTGCTCTGTTGTAGTAGTACATAGTAAATAATAGTAGTATTTGTAGTTTGATGCAACAATGGTTCTATCATGGCTAAAAGGTATATTTAACAAGAATTATTTAAAATCTAAATAAAAATAAAAAAAGACTAAATAAGATGCTTTAAATAAAAAATTGACAAATTCCCAAACCTTTGGTGGTGGTACCTTATTAAAAACATCTTCCAGACCGCTTGCTCGGTTGTACTAACCAGATATTTCTAGATCCTACCTATGAGGCTATTTTAAAGAAGGCTAGAAAACAGCATGCATTCCCTGGAGCTTGTGGGTGGCTAGAAGTACGTCAGCGCTGATAGAAGCCAAAGAGGATGGATAAGGTGGTGTAATCACACCACTACACAGCAGAGCTATGCAATTCAACACTGATATCACAGAATGGAGCGAGAAGCTCAGTCAGTGCGTGGGCATCTGGCTGCACTGACCTCTTTATGGTCCTCCACTACACTGAGGAGCGTGTCGATAGTGTTGAGGATGCCCATGGCTGTTACTGCCTTGTCATCGCCTCCTTCCTCATCAGGGCCAGTCTGGATCACCTGGTTGAAGGTCATAGCCTGGGAGAATACAGAGTAGCAAGTGCACTTAAGTTATAACGCACACAGCCCTGCATACTGAAATCTTCCTTCCGAGTGAATCATTAAAAACCTCCTTCAGGAGCCGTGACTAAGCCATCGGCTGGAGGGCCTTACCAGATGCTGGGTCATCTCCACGGCGATAGGGGTCACCTCCTCACTGTACTCGCAGATCATCTTCTGTATTACATTGGTGAGGTCGTCATTCTCTGTCTCGCGCACAATGTGGAGGAGAGCCTGCATCACTGGCCGGATGTAGGGGGTGATGTACTCTTTGGCTGCAGGGCAAAGGGTTAAAACAAAAATTGAGAACAAGCAGCATTTAACATTTCTTCTACATTAAACCTCTTCCACACAGTGCAGAAACATCCCACCTTCCGGCACTATTGAAATGGTGCAATCTCAAAACACCCAAATGCATTTCTAATAAGAAAACTTCCCTTAGTTTAACTTAATTTTCCCTATACCTGAGAGGAAGGGAATGAAAAAATAAGCTTGCCTAACTTTACTCTTCCTCTCAAGGAATGCAAGTCCCTGACTTCAAAAGCTGTATTAATTATTTACTGCTCGACACTAACTCTGCTGCTCAGTCATAGATACCTGCACCTCTACCACTTGGTGGCCTGCATGATAGGACAGCTCTCAGCATTCAGCTTTTCTCAAGGTTGTATAGTCACTTTCTCAGAGTTTACACCACCTTAGATAATTTGTTTTCAATAAACATGTATTAGTACAAATGCATAAACCTCTTTATGACTATAATGTAACCATGGCAACGAATGCTTTACATTATTGTAATTATAATATGTATATATTTGCTCTTAAGTGCAAAAATAACCATATCATGAAGCATATGCACTTTACAAGGAAGCTGCTGTCCTGAGTTCTTGCAGTAAATGTGACCATTTTTAATGCTGAACACGGTTAAGAAAGGAAAAGGAGTAGGTAGACCTCTACCTTTCTCTTGATTGCTGATGAGGACCTGCAGGGCAATGGCCGCCTCCACTTTGACGGGCATCTGGTTGTCATTGATGAGGCAGAGGCGGGTCAGCTCTAGCGCTGACTGCAGATTCTGGTCACTCTTAAACTTCACCTCACAGAAGTAGTGTAGGACCCAACAGGCCTGGAGTCAATGGGACAGGGAAGAGAGACTCAGTATTGCTAGTCAAGAAACTCACTTTTCATATCTGATTTTCCACCCCTCTCCCCTTTCAATAAGACTTATGGTACTAAATATTTAAAATAACTGGCACAGAAGAAACTTTTTAAAGCAAATTTACTTATTAATGCTGCTACTTACCCTTGCTCTCATGTAACCAAGCTCACTGCGGAAGAGAGGGAAGACGTGGTTCTGGAGCATAAACTCCATCTGGTCTTTATAAATCTTTTTCTGTACGAAACAGATAGATGATAACAGTTCATGTGGGTCAGTGACATTCAATAAATCAGACAGCTGAAGCCACTTATGCATCAGACAAGAAAATAAACCTTGATCACTTCAGAACATACCTTGAGCAGAATCTCAGCCAGAGAGCCAATCATGTGAAGGGCACCATCCTTCTTGCGGGGATCAGAGGTGGGTTCAGTTAGGATCTGATAACAGAAGCCCATGGTCTTCTGCAACACCTGTAGAAGAAAGAAAAAAAAAATGAAAAGGTGAAAAAAACGAACTGCGATAGAGGCCAACAAATCGTGTTCCCTTCATGGTTTTGTAGGAGAGATTGGAGGCTGGCAAGTGGTAGACAGTCACTAAGCCAGTACTATGATCTCCAGTGGCTCTGTGGCTGCTGGTGTGGTGTGAGCACAGTCACACAGCCTGTAAAACACAGACCGGAGACAGCACTAAATGCAGACCAATACTACACACACCGCTCGCCAGCAGCCAGCAATTCACACCAATCAGCCGTACATAAAATAAATTCTGGCTAATATTGTATAGGTCTGCTACAAACTGCATGGAGGCATGGACTCTGAAGACCTCTGAAGCTGTGGTATCTGGCACGAAGATGTTAGTGGCAGATCCCATAAGTCCAGAGAGATGCGAGGTGGGGTCTCCACGGATCAGACTTGGTCGTCTTGCACATCCCACAGATGCTAGATTGGACTGAGATCAGGGGACTTTGGAAGCAAAGTCAACACCTTGAACTCTTTGCCAATTCTGGGCTCAACTGGTTTGATTGTAGTGTGGCAGGAGGCATTATTCTACTAAAAGAGGTGACTGCTCTGAAATATTGCAATGAAGGAGAGTTCACACGACCAATGTTTATATAGGTGTCAAAGCAACATCCACATCCATGCCATTTTTGCAAAGTAAAGAATAGTTTTATTTGCTGCATAACATCCCACCCCCTTGACAGGTGGGCCGTCAGTGGTTTTAATGTTGGCTGATCAGTGTACTCTTAAATGTTGGTTTAGCAAAGTGGGTAATGCTGGGTCTTCCATGCACAGAAGAGTATTTGGGAAAGCTTACCATGCTACACTTGGCAATTGTTCAGTCAGTAAAATTAATTGCACAGCAATGTAAACATGACACTACACATGGCTTTAACTGCATACAACGCCCCCAAAAAACAAACAGTATATAGAAATGAAGACACATTGCTCTAACATTTGTTTATAACATCCCTGCTCCTGTCCTAGGCATACTTGGCAGGTGCCCAACAATGACGCCACATGAGAAGCAGGGTGCCGACTGAATACATCAGGATGTTGGCAATAAGACCTATAAACTTGGAAGTGTGGCTGAAGAGTAGCATGCCAGGATTCTTTATGCCAGATGGTGCTTTGCAAGAACTCACTTCTTTCCTTTTATTACAGGCGGTGTAGAGCAGGGTCTGAGCAGCCGTGGTTGGCGAGATAAAGTCCTCAAACACATCTAAGGAAAAGTGAAAACAAAGGACATTAGTGATGAACTCTTCTGCAGTTTCCAGCAGCCACACTGAGCTTCCTGCTACAGGAGACTCTGCCATAAGCAATGCTCGTACCAAACTTCATGCGGATATACTCGTACGGATCCTCTTGCCACAGTTCTTCGTCGCTGTCTGTATAGCACATTAGGGGGAAGACCACGTCCTGAATGATGCCCTGCGGTCAGACATGTTCAAAAGACTCTCCATCATTGCTGTACCAGGACAAAAAAATCTAGCAAACAAGGTCTATATAAGTATGCAATCGCAATTTTAAACTTCCTTAAAAGAACAAAGATTCTGAACAGTGAGAGGAACAGGAACCAAGACCAAAAAATGTAAAACATTTTTAACTTGGACAGTCCCTTCATGTGACAATCATCTGGGCTTTGACAGCAAATAAGAGTTTCTGGAAACCTGCCAACTTAACAAGCACACAACCATGACAGCTGTTCTGATAGCTAGTTGTGCAATGTTCTGCTTTGAAGGCGTGTTACATTAATGCACACTGAAACCTGAGAACCATTATTGCTAACTAGTCAAAAACGCAATACTGTGCTGCAGATACACTATGTGAAGTCAGTCTATGGTAAATCAGAGGGAAATCTGAATAAGTACAGTCCTCATACCTGGATGTGTGGCTTTAGGTTTTTCCAGGTGACGGCATGCGCAATACCCTGGTTAATGTAGTTTAGGGTCTGCTGCAGAACTCTGGGTGCTACATAGTGCATCTCTTTATACTGATACAGGACTTTCAGCAGAACCTGTGAGGACATGAAGGTGGATTATTTTAGCTTTAACATATCAACTCAAACCAAGACAGCAAAGCATTCCTTGTCTGTGCCATCTCCCTTACCTGCTGAGCAGCCACAGCGTAACCCTTGAGGAACAGTTCCGCGAACTCTGTGTACTCTTTGGTCGTGTTACCGGGGCTGCCATATCTTAGAGACAAAACATAACGATCGGGCATGTCAGATTAAACTTGCAAAACACACAAAAGATGACTAAAAATAACCAGTTCAGTATTTCCAACTGTTCAGCGTGGGCTGGCTATTCAGCTGTGAGTCACCAGCGAGAGCTCAACCTCCGGTTTGCCGGAGTGGAGCTGGTGCGCTGGGCTCCGAGAGCGAGAAAGCGAAGGCGTGCTGTACCTCTCGAAGAGCCGGGCCAGGATGTGGAGGGCCCACTTCTTACACTTCCACCAGGGAAGCTCAGGCCTCTCGTCCTCATCCACCTGCAGGGTCTCCTGGAAGGCAGCAACACACAAACATGGTCAGTCCAGCGCAACAACTGATTTATTCATATCCTACGGCTATTTCAGCGCTTTGCTATTCTGCTTTATTAAATCGGACTTTGACATAACTTGGTATTCGTCCTCGATGAAACATGCCTCATATCATTCAGCAGTCCTCAACCCTGCATCTCCCTCCCACTGCTGATGCACCAATAAACTAATTAACAAGTCCTGGTTAGATGGTTGCAAATCCATAACTGGGGTTGAAATCAATCAAACCGTTATTCTGCAATAAGTGGTAATCATCAATTATAATATATTTTAAAAAACAAACAAAAAAACTTTAGTACAGCTGCAGTCTTTATTGAGTGGTTAATTTCCTGGAGAATAGATACAAGAAAGTGGAGTGGAGGTCAGATTTCGCTGTCCCAGATGACTTTTTGTAGGAGAGATTGGAGGCTGGCGAGTGGTATAAAGTCATATAGACGTCACTAAGCCAGTACTATGATCTCCTTTCGCTCTGTGGCTGCGGGTGTGGTGTGAGCACAGCCACGCAGTCTGTAAAACACAGACTGGAGACAGCACTGAACGCAGACAGACACCACGCACACCGTCCACCTGCAGCCAGCTACTCTTGCTGAAACAGACACAGGTCCTTACCGGAGGTACATCTCTGTCCACTACTGCCTTCAGGATCTCCATCCACTCAGTCAGGTTCTGCCTGTTAATCAGCTCCAGAGGGAGGTTATACTGGAAGAGAACAGAAAGCAAAAATTATAACAGATCTACAAGCATGTTCCAATTACACTCTTAACACGAGGCAGCAGCTTCAGAGTGATGGATCAATCCAAGGGTACCTGAAAGAGGGCGTAGAAGATTTTGAAGATTTGCTTCTGCACCAGCACAGAGTCACTAGAAGGGTCTGGCAGCAGTTGGATGAAACGGTCTTTCAGCATGGGCATGAAGATCTGCATGGCCGCAATCAGGGGCTGACGCTCATCAGGTTTCTTGTACCTGTTACAAAAGAATGCAGCGAGCAACTTAAACACCTGTAACACTGAACTAAATAAAACAATTTCTAATTTAATTTCTATTCCATTATCCAAGAGCCTAAAGGCTAAATTAGCTGGCATGTAAGGTTAGTAATGCTTTTTGATGTGAACAAAGTGTGTCATACAGTGTCTGAAACTAGACAGTGCAGTGTGCAATGGTTCAGGTACGCAGTTTGCACAATTAGCTTTGATGCCTATAAATACCTGCTGTATCTACGTAATTTGGTTGTGATGAGCTGAGTGGGGACAAGGGCGCGGGGTTGTTGATGGTTTATTATACTGCACTCTAATTTAATTTGACTATTTTCTCATTCATTCATGTCAGTGTTTATTTAATATAAATATATTTTAGAAAAAGTCTTGTAAAGATATTTGGGAGAATAAATGGTTAATTGTTCGAGACAGCCTTCTAACCAATGCAAAAAATTTAGGACATCAAACAAATTGTGCAGCTAATTATCATCTGGGGTCAACTCCACCAAATTCACAGCTCATTTTATGCTGAGCATCATCTTACTCATAGTTTTTCACCAGCTGGTAGAGACACAGCAGGATACCCAGCCAGCCGCCACAGTTGTCAGACTGCAGGTAGAAACCAATCTTGTCCACAATGGTTGTCCATTTGTTGGGGTAGTCATGCTTAATCATGTGGTGAATGCATGTGGTGAGCTGCACTCTGGGGAACACAGGAAAAACAGAAAGCAGTTAAAACACAAGAGGACAACCCACTGCCTCCTAGAACGCATGCTTTATGTGTACAGGGTCACTTTTCACCCATGGCCATGTTACCTGATGCGCTCTGGGGATTGGATGATTGCCTCCACTATGTTGTCTCGAATGAACTGACGGTCCTCTTCAGGGATGTTGTTGGCAGGCGCTTCATTGTTCGTGTTGTCACCTTCACTCCAGAACTGCGTGACCATGTTCTTTAAATAGATCACTCCTGCATGAGCGCAAAAAAAAATAAATAAAAAAAAAGATCACCACTTTCGTAAAGAGACCTTGTATTTGTGAACTTCAGACAAGAGACTACTGTTCATTCAAGTCTCTTAAAACGTTTGTATTGAAGGCAGACAGCAAGTTCTCAAAAAAAAAAAGAAGCCGGTTCACCAATGGCAGCAATTTTAAGTATTTCATTTCACTATTATATATAAACATTTTTTAAAAGCCTGTTTGATCAGATGTCCAATAATGATTGACGGGGACAAGTACAGACGTCAAAAATGAAACCCATGACTTTCAGTTGCCACAGCCTGCTGTTCTACGAAGGGTGAAACAATTTATGGTCACAAAAGCAGGAGGTTGAAGTAAGTTCATATGTTTTTCTTCACTTCAATTACATCAGTTCAAATTCTCAAAGACACCGGTTCACTTGGTCAATAACTTCAAGGCTTCGGGAAACGAGAGACAGGCAACTCTGCCGTCTTGACAAAACAGTTGCTTAATGTCTTCTGGTTTGGCATTAACACAGATTTATTTCCAGTCACTACAGCCATCCGTGCTTAAGAGCAGCTATTACTTCTAGAAGGCTCCGAAATAATTGATTCATAGACCTAATCTAGTCAGAAGATGTTTCCAAGAACGGATGACTGGAACAGGGCACCAAGCAATGACACGTGCGTGAGTCAGAAGGCTGCGAGATTCCGATCATAAACGAAATGTTAGTGTGCACTGAAAAAGCGAGTGACAACGAGGCAGGATTTGTTCTGAGCTTTAGCATTAATAAAAGGAGGCTCTGTGCACCGCTTTGGTTCAATAAGATCAGCAGGTGTGCTTTTTCAAGCACATCCAGAGTGCCTCTGTATTCATCTCCACACACATACAGTCAGGGTCTATTATAGCCCCCCCCAAAGCGTATTCAGCTCCCGTCATCTCGACAACAGCCTGCGGGGCAGCCTCTATTTCATGTGGAAATCAGTGTTGTGTGGCCATGATCCAGACAACACTAGTGTAGAGAGTTCAGGACTTGCCCTCTGAGAATGTGAAATGTGGAAGGGCCATGCGAGGTGGGTTTTCGATCTTCTCTAACCAGCCCAACCCTCCTTCTGCACTCTAGTTCTTCAGCAACAAGGTAGAGGATGGTTTTGAAGGGAGTGAATCAGATAGCAGACTGCTGACTTTGGATGTGCCCGTGTAGCCGGATGAGGTTAATCCTTCCAGCTGCTGAATCGGCAGCCCCCTCTGCGGCCCTTTCCAGCCCCAAACTAACCGTCCGTCCTAAAGCTTAAACTGTTCCCTGTATTGTAAGCCCCGATATAACAATCAAATATATACGAGATAACAGTACATTTTTGAGATGGAAAAACTTAGTTTGATATAGTTTGACTACATTCTCTTACTTTTGTCATATTTAAACACTGAGTGGACACTATTATATAATGTCCTTCATTTGAATTTCAAAGAATTCTTCTAGCAAATGAGACGCGAGACTGAAAATGTCTGTTGAATCTATACCTAATGAAAAGATTTGATTCCAAACAGAAGTTTTTCACAGGGCCGTATGGCCGAGCCAAGAAACACAGGAACCTTTATTCGAGGAGTGCTGAATGGTGCAACTGTCTAAGCATCGGCCCCATCATTGAGAGAGCATGAGTTCGATCCCCAGTAGTGCCACAGCCATCCTTGGCCGGAAGTCCAGGAGAATACAATTGGGTTTTACTCTCTCCTCCACTGTCTAATGACTTTGGGTTAGAGGCCATTTGAAAAGATCTGGTGTCTTAATGTGACTCTAAGGAAGTAAATGTTGACCTTCACCCTCCCAGTGAGGGAATGGGGGAGTCCCAGCATATAAGTAGAACTCGACTTAACTAAATTGTGCAGAAAATCAGGAACAAAAACAAACAAAAAAAATCATAATCAAGTTTTTGAGATGCAGTCAACAACTGAGCTGCTGTGACGTTGCAGTTTTATACCCCTGTCATAACTCAAGGAAAACGAAAGCGGGGACACCGGGAGGAGCTCAGATAGCTGTCTAAGATGTGCTCATGCCGTGACCTGGGCAGTGGCTCCTCCTCCAGTGGCTAATTTTACCGTGACGGCAGCTCTTTAGGAGAGCATGCAGGAGGCACGCTACTGTCACAGTTTCAGCTTTTAGAGCTGTGGCCACAGAGCATGCTCAGCTGATATCACTGCCACAACAGCAACGACGAGCCAAATTGAATCTGGCCAAATCAGAGTCAGATGCAGTGGAAGCACGGTCACAGAGTGTTCACTGGCTCAGCGTCTCGGTGAAGAGCCTAGAAGAAACCTCAGCTACTCAAAAAACCAAACAATAAAAAAAAAAACATCTACAACATTATACAGCTTTGTTTCCAGGAGCAGAAAATAATTAAATAGAGTGGAAGTTGTAAGAATATGTTCCAACAATTCCTTCTGAGTGTTAACAGGAGATAACATCAAGGTGGCATGGTTAAACTGGTCATGTCCTCTACAATGGCACAGACGGATCCAGCTTTGTCTAAAGCAAACACAGAGCAGCAAGGCCTTTTTAAAGCACTCACCACACAAACCATCTGAGGAATGTGGTCAAAGAGCTCCTTCTAACTTCGTAATGACACATTAGGCAATGTGCCTAATGAAACAACCATGTGAAGCACAGTAGCTTAACAGTGGAGAAGAGGAACTTCTTGTTCCTTGTGGTTTTACAGAGTCCACAACATCAGCTATGAAAAACTTCCTGCTTTTAAAAGAACAAAAATCAGTAATTAAGTCAAAACAAGTTGAGGACTCTAGATTCTGCCTCCATGTGCATGTAGGCTCAGCTGGGATCTATTATACGAACATGTGGTGAGAGAACCTGTCAGCTCAGTGCCACTGTACAGCAACTGACGGACTAATAAAGCAGAAACTTCAACACATATATCTTGAGGTCACATGTCTTTCACAGACATGAGAACGTAAACAAAGGGACACTGAAACATATGGAGATGTGTGTACCTGCTTGCCGCACAGGCAAATCCAGCTGATCGGATATGGTGACCTGCAGCAGCGCGGATGCGAAGTTTACCTGGGCATGGCCCTGCAGGGGGAAAACAGAAACAAGCCGCAAATTACTCTTAATAAGCCATAAAGAGGAAAAATGTTGCATTCCATAACCGTACACTTCATAGCACCTCCGAATAAAACAGGAAAGCTATGCCTTGCTGTGAATATTATGTTTAAAACCTTCAAAAATGACAGGGCTTAAATTAATAGTAGCACAGTGACTGTCAGGACAAACAGCATATGCACAACTGAGGCCTTCACTACAATCATATCTATAATTTCAGTAAAAGCAAAAAAACTTCCACCAATGGACTCCTCAAATAGGAGAATGTTTGTGTTAAGTTGAAACTATGGTGCTAAAATAACCTTTCATTTTGCTGCATTTGCATCACTATAGAAATATCTCTGACATGTTTATCCATATAAGTAGTCCTAACTTATATAAGTGTATGTATCAGCACATTATGTACATAAAAATGATCAGGTTGGAACCACAAACTCAAACTGTGGTTTTGGACTGACGTAATATTACAGTACATCAGAGCAATAACGCTTCACTCAGCTTGTCCTTAGTCATCACAGGAACAGCTGAATGAATGAGGGGTTATAATGAGGTGCCTCATTTCCAAATGTGTCTAAATGCTTTAACACAGAACTAAACTGCCATTACTTACTACTGCAGTACTGGGAGAACACAAAACTATTGCAGTAGAATGGGAGAATAAACAATGTATACAAGCTATATGCACATTCATATATATCAGAAAAGAAAAATATATATATTATTAAAGCATAATATTTATATATTTATTTATACATACACACACACACACACATATATATAAATAAATAATTAAACTGAATTGCCATGTCACCGGTGCTGTGTGTTCTCTCCCTCCCTCTTTCCACAGAATGTGTCAGCACCCAGGAATCTAAGCCTGCAGGCCACATGGACAGCTTGGACCCAAGCCAGCAGGGTGGCTCTGTCACTTGAGACTGCATCAATCTAGTCTCCCTTTCAAACCGTGTCTGTGTTCACTTGCTAAGTATTTTCCCTTTAACAACCAAGAGGTGGCATTAGGCGCCAACAGCTCTGATGTGGTTGAAGACCACGAATAATGACCAACGAATGAACCGGACAGCAGGGCTCTCTCTACAGCTGTACTCGCGCTGAACCACTGCACTCACTTCAACAAGCTAAACGGGCCTCCCTGTTACACCCTGCAGTGACAAATGCACTTCTAACCCTTCCCTGGATACCAAACATGACTCACACTAAGGACTTCCACCATGTACCCTTAAGTGCTGATTAATCCTTTTAGAGGAAAATGCTCATTTAAGAAGACAACTCTTTACATATATTCATATTCATACACAGTTCCATATTTATGCCTTTGAAATACTTGTATAGTATACGTTTATATTATACTGCTAAACTGTATAATTTTAATATGTTATGTGGCTTCTACTTTTTCGTACTATCCACTTTGCTGCTACAACAAATTTTCCACCTGTGGGACTAAAAGCGCTATTTTCGTTCCGTAAAATCGTTTCAAATAGACAAGACAGACCAGCCTCCATAAATATTCTGCTCTGCAAGCAAATACACTTTAATGAAAAGTATGTAAAGTATACATTGACATAACAGCAATGACTTGATAAATATTACACATCAGAGAGGCAAGCAGTTAGAAATTTTATGCTGTTTGACTATACAGCTAAATGAATGTAAATACACAGGATAATACACAGCTGCTGCTTCAGGTCAGTGAAACACTTAGGGACCTACTTCCATGATTATTATTAACTGGTAAGGTGTTATTTCAGAGTATGTTGATAAAATGCTGAACCCCTAATTTTAATGCTTCAGCAGACCAAGACATTTTGGACAACGCCACGCTTCCAACTTTGTGGACAGTTTGGGGACGAACCATTTTTTATTTCAGCATGACTATGTCCCAGTGCACAAAACAAGCTCCATAAAAAACATGGCTGAATGAGTTCAATGTGGAAGAACTTGACTGAGCCGCACAGAGTCTTGACCTGAACTCCATCCAGCACCTTTGGGATGAACCGGAATGGAGATTGCGAGTCAGGCCTTCTCGTCTAGCATCAGTGTCGTACCTCATAAAATGCTCTATAGAATGAATAGACACAAATTCCCACAGAAACTCCAAATGCTTGTGGAAAGCCTTCCAAGAAGAGTGGAAGCTGATACAACTGTTAAAAGGGGTGGGGCAACACCATATTAAAAGTATCCAAATGTAGTGTCATTAAAGTTCCTGCTGGTGTGATGGTCAAGCGTCCCAATACTTTTGTCCAAATAGCGAATATAGCAGATTTGGGAGATGATGGTCTAATCGTCGGCCAATATACGCACCCCGTTTTAAACAGTTTAGGAAAAAAAAATGAATATGCTTTAGTCTTATTCACATTTCGACCCACATCCGAACAGATACGCTTTACAGTTTGTTTTGAGCTCTCAAAGACACTCGACAAAAAACGACTGGCACCATGACACGTGAGAGGCTGTGCTAAGTTTGCTAAGTTAGCACGCAGGCTAAGTGTTAAACTATAAACGAAGCGTCAGAAATAGGTACACGGGTTGGGAACGATAAACGTGGTAATAATAACCACCTCTGGAATGATCCAATCAGAGAAAAAAACACAACATCACCTCTACAAGAATGTTTGAGGATAGATAAACAGGCTAGGAAGCTAACTATCCGGCTAGCGTGGTTAAAAACCCGGGCACGAGGGAGGAGGCAACGGCCCGGGGCAGAAACGACTCTACTGACGAATAAAGACACTTTTAAAAAGAGATGAAAGGGGATCGGGCATTGTGTCAACCAGCAGTGGTGGCAGGAGGGATGACCCCGCAGGAGAGGACTGCACGCTGCCTTGGTGAGTAAAGGCCCAAAGCCGCCACCATCATCATCTGCCCCTCTCCCCGTGTCTGTCTCGCTCTCCCCGTCTCCCCGTCTCCCCCTCTCCGTACCTCGGTCAGCTGCCTCTCCGCGGCCTCCCGCAGGTTCGGGTCCATAGTGCCCCGCAGGGCCTCGATCAGAGCGTTGGGATCCATGTGGAGTCGAGTTCTGGCTCGGATTGGGAGGGGATGAGTGGTCCGGTCAGGTCCGGGGCACTACACACATGGACGCGCGGCTCTCCGCTCTCCCGGCGCCAAAGGAAGATCAGAGTCCGGCCCGCCGCACACAACAGCGCCAAATCTCACACACTGCTTCCGCCTCAAGCTACCAAGAGTCTGGGAGATGTAGTTCTTTAGGGAGATGTAGTTTTTTTTTTACACAGATGAAGAGCAGAATCTTGCCTTTTCTCTAATGTACGTATTAGGGTTGCATGATATTAGGAAAACATGCAATATGCGATAACGTTGTTGAGTGTTGCGATGGCGATATCACATGCGATAAGTGAGTAAAAACCCAGCCTTTATAGTGTTCATGTTTTTCTGCTTTGGATTTGCTGGTAACAGAGACTCCAGACACTGACTAGTCTACGCAGAAAAAAAATGAAATGCAATACTTCCATTCCAACAGGTTTTTTTTTAGATATGGAATATACTTAAACAGAGCATTTTAATGCCTCCCATAAAACATTTGAACAATTGAACATTGTTGAATAATAAAATCTGAAAATAAAGGTAAACAGAATTTAAATTATAGTAAGTTCTTAGCCAGAAAAAATAGCAAAGGGAACAATCTATAACAACAGCACAGAAGATGAAGAAACTGGCCAGTGATTATTTTTGCCCTCTTCTCTGTGGCTCTGGGTGAAGAGTTCTGGAAAAACAACATTTATTGCAGTTCAGTCAGTCTTTCGAGATGTGTATATAGCACATGTTTTCATCGCAATGACGATAAATTTGCGATATATTGTGCAGCCTTAGTATATATGTATGTATGTATACACACACGCACGCACACACACACACACACACAA
>JBBJLR010000040.1:4181812-4206149 GCA_037577145.1 Brachypetersius gabonensis | reverse complement strand
CAATATATATATTCATGTATTGACGTTTCCTGCTAAAATGCATTGCTTTATATTAAGTAAATATACATATATATACTTAACTTGGTTTGATGTACTATGCCGTCATCTGTCTGAGTGTGACAGAGACGTGGGGGCTCCAGCAGGGGGCGCTGTCCGGGCTTGGTGGAGTGATCAGAAGGTAAAAGGTCAGTGCTGTATCAGCCGGGTGGGTTTCTCTCTCAGCTCCAGGAGTGGCGGAGGAGGTTTAAGGTCGTTTATAGCCTCCCGGTTTTATTTTAGTCTGTTAAAATGGCCAAGAAGAGGAGCGGTGTACGAGAGACGGAGGAGTCCCGGCTGGTAGAGGAGGAGTCGGTGAAGGAGTCCTCCCTGAGGAAAGGTAACTGAGCAGAGGAGAAGGGCTGACATGATTCCTCACCGCAGACAGCACTGCAGAACCCCCGCTGTAGCAGACACCCGCTCCGCAGGACGTGTAGATAGTAAACACTGCAGAACAGGGTCTAGTTTAGGCAGAGATGAAATAGTCTGAGGTTAAGTAGCTGGTTTTAGCTTTGGTAGAGTTTATCTGAGGAGACCTTTTTGTGAAGCACTGTTTTATCTTAACAGTGTGACCCAGTTAAACAATCTGTGTGTACAAAAAATACAACAAACATATGTTTGAATGTTTAATTAGTTATCAAACTATAATTATATTCTGTATCTCTGTGTATGTTTTGTATTTATATATGTGTGTCGGTCCCTGGGGATTTTGAAACATCTGACGCAAACTTGAGCAATCCGTTGCTGTAAGATTTAGGCGGAGTCTAGTTAGACGTTAACTGCTGCTCAAATCTGTGACCATACACTTATATGGACAAAAGTATTGGGACACTGTTTCTCCGAGTTTGGGCTAGGCCCCTGACTTACAGTGAAGAGCAATAATAAAAACCAAGACATGTTCCAGCATGACTGTGCCCAAGTGAGCTCTATATAGAAATGGTTGGATGAATTTGGTGTGGAATAGCCACTCAGAGACCTGACTTCCAGCACCTTTGTGATAAATTGGACTAGAGATTGTGAGCCAGGCCTTTTCGTCCAACCTCAGTGCCTGACCTCATAAATGCTCCACAGAGTCTCCAAGAAGAGTGGAAGCTGTTATAGCTGCAAAGGGGGATCAACTCCATGTTAAAGTCTATGGATCTCAATGTCAGGAAAGTCCCCGTTGGTGTAATGGCATCCCAGTACTGTTATCAATGTAGTGTATGAAGAAATATTTATTGTTGTTCATTTTCGTTTCTTCACAGGAAGCCAGGAGTACTCAGGTGGAGGCTCTGCCCGCATGTCCCTCCTTATACTGCTCTCCATCTTTGCGTGTTCGGCCTCAGTTATGTATCTGGTTTATAGAAATTTCCCCGAGCTGAGCGAGTAAGTGGGCCCATTCCTGCCTTAGCTGCATAATTACCACTCAGACAAAAACACAATACTGATAACAGGAACAAATAAAATAAGAAATTTTGAATTCTGTCTTTTTCTTATTGTAAGAATGTACTTTTGTTGGAAACTACAATGTAATATTTCACAAAATGCTGTATTTGATTTGATAAGATAGTCCCTTCATGCAGTATATTTTTGTGATGGCAATTAAAAGAAGGGGCTGAAAAGTGCCTTATATTAATATTCTGTTTCGTCTATGTTCTATTAAAATCCATTTTAAAGGGCTGTACTTTATAGAATTCAATAACTGCCATTTCTTTTTACTAATGTTTTCCTATTTCGTTTCAGAGACGAGAGGAACACGATAAAAATCCCTAAAGATATGGACGATGCTAAGGCTCTGGGTACAGTGCTTTCTAAGTATAAGGACACCTATTATACCCAAGTGCTCCTTGCTTATTTTGCTACATATATCTTGTATCCTTCATGCCACAGGTTACTATGTGTAGATCAGTTGATCAATTCAGCCTCTGTAGCAGCACCTTATTTAGCAGAATTTGCGTGTGTTAAAAGGAAACTCTACGGTGGTGATTCCTGGTATGTTCATGCAAATTACTTTCTGCTGAAATTAGTTTGTCAGAGACTGCAGCGCCACAATGTACTGCTAAATGCATTTTCTTAAACCGTTATTAGACTGTGGTCGCTCAATAGGTCTGAAGTAGATCAAGGACATTTTATACAATAAAAACATCTCCATCATTTGCATTTATGGCATTTAGCAGACGCTTTAATCCAAAGCGACTTCCTTTCCCTAAATCCCTGGAGCAATTTAGGGTTAAGGGTCTTGCTCAGGGACCCTGTGATGGTGCTGAAGGTAGGATTCAAACCCATGACTTCTTGGTCCAGAGGCAAGTATCCTACCTGCTGAGCCACCTCCACCTATCAGCGATATTAGAAGCATATTTAAAAACTTGTTCTGTCTTAATGTCACCCAGAAATCACATTTGTGTTGTGTTACATTTATTTGATAGTATAAATAGATTCTGTATGACTTCCAAACACATTTGAGGAACATATTTGCTCCCTGTGAGAGAGACATTTGAGACCATGTGCTTTAATGGGGACGGACTGATGAGTTGAACCTAATCTGATGAATCATGGCCAAGTGAACTTTATTTAATGTCCTTGCACAGAAAGCCCCCTGAGGACTGAGTCAAAGAGTCAGGTGGACATGGCTCACAGGCTGATTACTGCATATGCTATTTAGTGCATGGTTCAACTTTCCAGCCACTCATACCTCAGAAGTGCTTGGTTCTGAAATACTGCCCTGCTGCTCCTGTTGGGTATCAGAACATGCAAAAGGTACTTTCTAAATTGTAAATTCTTCCACTGACTAAATACCTTTAAACCCAATTCTGTTGTGAACCTTGACTGTAAGACCTCAGCCTCCAGACGTTTGCTATCCCAGGGTCGATTTTCCTCAGTATACTGTCTGGCTATCTCTACCCCTTCCCTTTAGCGTTGTTCCTGGTCTGTCTGGTAAGTGTGAGTAACTGTTTTCTTTGTGCAAGTTAATATAATTTAATACACAGCATTTCAGTATATGGACACACAAGGTAATTAGTGGATTGGGCTGCCATGAGAATACGGCTGAATGTGTAGCACCAAACTGTAAAGTTTATGGAGGTGGAATAACAGTGTGGAGATGTTCTTTTTCTTCATGGTTTGGGAAATCTTCATGGTAAAGCATACTTTGACATTCCAAAGAATAGATTGTGTGCTTCCAGCATTATGGTAGCACTTTGGAGAAGTGAATCCTATCTTGTTTCAGCAAGACTATGCCCCTCTGCTCAAAACAAGGACCCCAAAGAATTGATTTCATAAGACTGTAATGGAAAAACACGACCAGGTTGCACAATCATCCGCAATGCATAATACTATAGTTCTGTGCAAAAGTCTTGAGCCACCCTTTATTTCTTCATATGTTGCTTCCAAAGAGACAGACTTTCTTGTCTTTTCTGATGTAGTCTTGTGGAATAGTTCTCTAGGCTTCCTGAAGGACTTTTGAAGACTCTCATTTTCAGTTCAGCATCTGTGCCTGGCCAGATTCAAAGGAATGCTTTATGTTTGTTAAGCCACACAGTGGCCTTAATATGAATCATTCAAGCATAGCAAAGCAAGTCCTGAACCAGTGAGGAAACAGGAGCAGATGATTCCAGATGACCAGGCGGTGATCAGTATACTGGTGGTGCTGAATGCTGAGTGGTTGGATCTCCTTTATGTAGGCCCCTTGTATCTTTACGCACTTTGCAGTTTGGCACGGTAAAACATTTGTTCCCATTTCTTTCACTTAATCTTCTCAGTAAACCGAAGATGAGACAGTTTGACAGGAATATACAATGTGATTCAAAGCAAAATATAAAGAAATGAGGGGAGATTAAAAAAAATTGCACACTAAAACTAGGGCTGCACGATATTAGGAAAACATGCAATAATATAGTTGAGTGTTGCTATGGCGAGATCACATGCGATAAGTGAGTAAAAACTTAGTGTTAATGTTTTTCTGCTTTGGATTTGCTGGTAACATCCACACTCTGACTAGTCTATGCAGAAAAAAATGAAATGCAATACTTCCATTCCAACAGGTTTTTTAAAAAAGAATTTACTTAAACAGAGCATTTTAATGCCTCCGATAAAACATTTGAATCATTGAACATTGTTGAAAGAAAGCTGAAAATATTTTTAAATAATTTAAAATCTTAAATAAATGTATACATAATTTAAATTATAGGAAGTTCTTAGCAAAAGGAACAATCTATAACAGCAGCACAGAAGATGAAGAAACTGCTCAGTGATTTTTTTTTTTTTGCCCTCTTTTCTGTGGCACCGGGTGAAGAGTTTTGGGAAAAACACCATTTATTACAGTTTTTCGTGATCTGTATATTTCGCATGTTTATATCGCGATGACGGTAAATTTGCAATATATTGTACGTCCTTTACTAAAACCTTTGAAACTGAATATAAGTGAGTAATTCCAGTCGTGGAAAGTCTTCCCAGAAGAGTGAAGACTCCAACTGCAGCCAAGGAGAGAACAACTCTACATTAATGTCCATGGTTTTGGAAAGAGTTTGGTTTCTTTTGTCCATTAGGGGTATTTCATCTACTTGCACTGCGAACTGTTCATTAACCTTTAGCTTGTTTCCTTCTCAGTGTTCAGGCCTCGGAGCGTCCTTCTGCTACATGCTGTCTTATTTAGTTGGCAGACCTGTGGTATACAAGTACCTCACAGAGAGAGCCCAAAAATGGTCTCAACAGGTAAGACTGATCAGACTTATCGATCCGTCTTCTGTGAGTGATCTTGCGTCTAGTTTGCCATCGTCATTCAGGCATAATTTCACTGTATACTGAATGACTGTCTCCATGTTATCTGCAGGTTGATAAGCACAGGGAACACCTTATCAATTACATAATTTTTCTGAGAATCACTCCCTTCCTCCCCAACTGGTTCATCAACATAACCTCCCCAGTCATTAATGTGCCTCTTGGAGTATTCTTCCTCGGTACATTCCTCGGTAAGGCAGGTTTTTGTTTTTTACAGTACAGTATAAGCTACATGTGAATCTTGCTTGCTGTCATTTAATTGATTACTGAGAAGATCCGTAACTTTAATTCAAATCAGCTATTAATGTATTCCATTAAAATGCCGTGTGTTTTTAGTCGCATTTGTTTTTGGCTGGTGCTCAAATGACAAGTTAAGGGCCCTATTATGAAAAACGACATTTTTTTAAAAAAAATAGAGGTTAATAAATATAATAAACAGTAAATTTTGCAACATATGTACTATTTGCTTTTTAGTCCAGAGAGCCCATATATTCAAATAGCTGCCTTTTATGTAATGTCACAAAAATAAATGCACTAAATACCCCACAGATGGGGTTGTTTGCTTTTTCAGTGATGGACAATACTGGGCAGCCAAAAAGAACAGAGATAGTCTTAAAGGCACAGTAACAAAATATCTTTGGATTCTAAGAGATGAAATTGGAAAGGAAAATGAATAAATGTATGTGTCTGTATGTGTGTGTGTGTGTGTGTTAAAATGTTAATTTGCCAGTCCTCAGCTTGCTCTCTCATCTCTCTGACAGGAGTGGCTCCTCCATCTTTCGTAGCGATTAATGCAGGTACAACACTGTACAAACTGACCACAGCGGGAGAAGCAGTGTCTTGGAACTCTCTGGCAGTTTTGGGCGTTCTGGCCGTCCTCTCCATCCTCCCAGTGTGCTTCCAGAAGAAACTGCAGCAGAAGCTGGAGTAAAGCTCTCGGGGATCAGTGTGGGCCTCAGTCATTAACTTCACTCTGCTTCTCCACGTCCTCACTGTGCAAATCCTTTTTTTTTTTCTTTTTTTTTTTTTGTCCACATTGTTCAAGAAAAGGGCCCCAAACTGTCAAAGCTCTGACTGGCCCTCACTCATCTTTTTTATTCCTGTTCTTTTTTATTTTTATTATTTGTCTTTTTAGTTCGAAGATTTGTAGCCATAATCTAGTTTTCATGTTCTTTACGTGTGTTTTTAGGAACCCTGAGTACTAGTTAATGTCGTTAACCATTTGTGGTTTTTATCTTTTCCCGCAATTTTCTCATAACTACAAAAGCAATACCTTGGAGGAGTTTTTAAGGTGTGTTGCTTTGACAACACAAAAAGTGCGACTGTCTTCTCTTCAAAGGCAAAATAATGACAATTTAAATGAAACCGACTCTTTAATATCTTTTTTTTTCTTCCCAGAATGAGAATGTGCCATCAAGCATGCTCTTAGACTCATAATAGAAATGCAGATATGTTTAGGAGCCTTAATGTAGGAGAATGGGCATTAAGAGAGTCCTGAAGCTCTCGAGGTGATGCCGGCTTTGGGACTAACGCTCTGCCAGCTTGGTGCCCTGTGTACTGCTGCCAACTACTTGTAGGAGGTTCTGGCCCTCCTGTCTCTTTTATCCGAGAAGTCTCTCCACTGCCGTTGCATTTTGTCAGAAGGTGATGTGACTTTCGACACCGATGAGTTGTACTTTTCGAGATGCCTCCTGTGTTTTGTAACTTCCGAAAGAGGTTGCTTGGTTTCCTTTTAAATGCGTTACATCTTAAAGTGGGAGAACACTGGAAAGATCAAACTGACTCACAAACCCCTGTTCTCATTTATTTAACAGCCTTCAGCGGTGATGATGGAAGAGAAGAGTCTTATTTTGAGGTCTTAACTGGTTCAATATACAAGACTTTTGTTGTTGAAAGCCTGTGCAGCCCCCTTGTTTTGTGTATGAGTAACTTCACCTGTCCCAGCACCTATTGGATCTGGGTTGTTTTTTTTAAAAGCTTTTCTTGTTTTTACAGGCTTTTATGAAATGAGTAGGGTCTCTATGATGAACAGCCTTATTTGCACTGAATCTCTGCCTGTAAAGAGGCTCTGAGGAGGAGTAGTTTGCCACATAGGTAGAAGGCGGATACCTCATTTAGTGTGATTTCAGGTCACACAGTCGTGTCCTTGTTCATCAACACTGTTCACTCCACCATCGCAGCCACTATTTGGTCTTTGTCTGTTTTTGTCTTTATTTCTATCCACAACCTCAGAGACACACTGATCTCTCACGATAGACCGAAAACGGTGTACGAACTGGTAACATGGTTATAAGTTCACCAAGTTGGTCTGACTGGTGCCATTCGACTCATCTGTGTCATGGTTGTGTTACACTTTCTTTTTCTGCTGTTTCCTATGATTTGGATCCTTTCCTCAATCAGTATTACACTGAATTGGTGAACAGCAGTATGTCCTTCATATAAAACTGCTATTAATTGACAGCTTTTCTTTTTGAATGTCAAGACAAAATATTGTATAACGCAGATTATTTATTAAGAGATGATTAAAACAGGTTTCTCTTGATGTGTGTTTTATCGATTTAATGGAAAATATGTGCGACTGAATGTTTGTCATGGGTTTTAGTTCTCGTCTTTGCAAAAATGGGTTGATATCCTTCCACCCTGCCTTATATCCCAAGTTTAGGTTCTCTTACTTTTGGTCAGACACCTTACAAACCAACAGTGTTGACCCAACAACTGCACAGCATCACTTTGCATTTTCGTTAATGCATCCCAACTGTAGCAGTTAAATTGCATTTTGTCTGTGCATTTCTTTTCTTATGTAAATCAGATTTGTTACTGAAGCATGCTAATACTAGTGGTATTTAAAGGCATTCGTGGTTCACAGTTGAACCTTATGTACCATGTTGTGTCTTTGAGAGTACACTTCTGTTGTGGAGGGACAAAATGTACAAAGACATGAGATAACGTGTCATCATCCGTTCGAGGGATAGACATACAGTGCATTTGGAAAATGTAAGTGTAAAGTGACCATTTCTCATATGTGAACACACAGACTTCTTCTCTGCATTTAACCCATTCACCAAGTGAAGCAGCGGGCGGCCAGGAATACAGTGCCCGAGAAGCACAGTGTGGGGAAGTTACCCTAGTCAAGGGAACACCAGTGGTGCCATTAGTAGCCCTGTGATTTGAACCCACAACCTTCTGATCACAGGGACAACTCCCTCACCACTAGGCCACCAGCTGTCTAGCAGAATTTGAACAATTTTGTGGATCTGTGCTCCAGCATTCTGGAACTAAACTGAAACAATATTCAATATTCAACTCCTATTTTTCAAAATTTTAACTAAATTAATTCCTTTAAGCAACCTACTCATGTCCATTTCTGTATAATAGAGGTGATAGGAACCAGGGATCTATAGTAGGCTATAGAGCATTGCTGTCTAGGGAAAACAACATACAACAAACATTTCATAAATCAATCACTAGAAATGCTTCAAAATGATTCGGATTAAAATTAACCTACTTTAGACGTAGAAAACGCGTTTGTCGCCCTCTGTAATTTGATCATTTTGGAGATGCTGCTTTTCCTTTGGTCAACCTGTGTGGCCAGTTTTTGTATGTGTTGGAAAAATGTGCTTTCTTTGGGACTGTTTTGGGGACTGATTACGGAAAGCACGCACCTCTCCGCGGCGACTCCGTTTAAAACCGTTTCAGTCCGAATCTTATTAAGAAACGTTTGTAAATGCAAGGCTTTCTGTGAGGCTTTTACTGACAAACTCTTCAGCTGTCTGGTTCCTATCACAATTACTGGGAGGAATTCTGACTCAGTTTCTAGAGGGAAGCCGTAACTATTAAGCCATTCTGAAGGACATTGTTCAAAACTTACCTAATTAATTATGCACAGCTTTAAAAATAATATTGAAACCATTGATATTTACTTCATACTTTGCAGTAGCTGAATAACTGAAGCGTGTCAGGCGTCGTGTGTTTCTCTAACAGGACACTAGAGGGCAGTATATCTACACCTCTCACTGGGGCAGTGCGTTTAGACTGAGGGAGCCTGAGGTCAGGTGTGTGTTTGTTGGGTAATACCAGAGATGGGGACTCGAGTCGCACTTAAGTCGCACAAACAAAGACTTGTGACTTGACTTCAGACTTGCCCTCAATTACTTGAATTGACTCGGACTCTGGTGCTGTGACTCGGGAGTCAAAAATCGTAAACCATGTTCATTTCATGGAATTATTTATTTATATCCCGCACTCTTTCCAACGACCCGAAAACCACTCGCCTCGCCCCGGCGTCCAATTACTTTTGTCCGAGGTGAACGCTTTTCAGCTTTTAACGGTTTTCGAGGGCTCGTTGGAAAGAGGTCACAGAGCCCCATCTAACTGTGGAGTTTCACATTTACAGTGGAGATACATTTTTCAAATGTAATATTTAGACTTAAGATCATTTAATCCTCCATGTTGGTGAGGGCATTTCACAGCACACAGCCCCGCCCCCTGCTTAACAACAGCCAATTGTAATCACGGGGCGTGGTCAATTAGCATATCTTCTAAACATTCAGAGCTCAACACTTAGAGCTCAACAATCCCACATTTAGAGTCTCCGTTTGTAAACGTTACCACTCAAAGAGTTGAGACTTGACTTGGACTAAAAATGACTTGTGAACATCTCTGGGTCATGCAGTAAAACACACAAACTCAGACTCCACTCTCAGGCACAGTATTCGGCCCTTAAGTGCATTAAGTGAAGGGAAGTGAAAGTGATCATTAAGCAATGGTCCGATACTTTAATATACAAACTTATAAGGAATGTTCATGAATGCATAAACTGTATTAGACTCTATTTACTTATTCTGGTCTATAAAATGATAGACATTATAAATCAGAGGAATAACCAAATAAATAAATAAATAAATAGATAGATAGATAGATAGATAGATAGATAGATAGATAGATAAAGCAACTAAGTCACAATGACTAACATTTAACTGAGAATGAAATGTATATTCTCGTTTCGCTCTAGCATGAAATGGTAGGCACCAGAACAAACAAATGAATAAATTAAATTAAAAAGAGAAAACAATTGGCAGCGAAGTTCCAATGACTAAAATGTAACTGAAAACGACAAGTATATTCTCTTTTGCTCTTGAAAAAAAAATTATAAGCATCAGAACAAATACAATAAAATAAACAGAGAAAAGAACTGGAAACTAAATTCCAATGACTAAAACGTATCCAGCCACAAGAAAAACACATATTCTCTGCTAAAGCTAGTGCAATTTAAATATTGTTATTTAAGAATACATACAGTTTTATGTAACCACCACCCACATCTGCTTAGACAGTAAAAACATCTGGATGGCTGAGGATCTTTGCAAAAAATAAGAACTGACTTGAACATCATTCCTAATTTCGATTTAATTGACTCACTAATTAATTAATTAACCATTGGCTCCACCCTCCTCCGAATCCGATCGAGCGGCCAATCACTGAGAGGTTCATCTCATGACGTCATCCACGACCAGGGCCGTGCGCAAGCGCAGTTCGTTGAGTCTCGAAAACGGAGGAATCTTCTTCTGTCCTTTTCCCACCACTGAACCGATTCTTTCGAACAGTCCGGCTCAGTGAATCAAATGACTGAATCAAGAATTCACTGATTCAGAACTCTGGTCCACTTCAGATTTAGTGGATGTGAGTCTAATTGAGGCTGAGCAGACTTCCACTCTCTGACAATAAAAGACAGAACACAATACTAATACTAAGCACTAAATACTATTATACAGTTAAAAGTATATGTTGCAATTGTGAATGTCTACGAGTGGAAGAAGGACACTAAAAGGCACACTAATAGTAATAATACTAAGGTTATTACAAAATTATAAAAAGCAGATGTTAACATTGTGAAAATGTATGAGTGGAAGTTAGAAGGACAAAAAAAGACATCGTGACAGAGTTAATGGAAAGTTACAGAAACTGTAAGCACATTCAAACATTATTGTTTTGTAAATACGTATCTAGGACACACTTGTTTATCACGGGTTGGGCTAGGTCCCTTACTTCTAGTGAAGGACAGTTAATGCTTCAAGACATGTTAGACAACGCCATGCTTTCAACATTGTGAACATTTTCTATTCCATCATGACTGTACCCATAAAGCGAGCTCCATGGCTGTATGAGTTCAGTAAGGAAGAACTTGACTGGCCGCAAAGAGCCCTGACCTCAACCTTTGAGATGAACTGGAATATAAATACAGTAATACAATGGTAACATTGTATATATGTATGTGTACACACACATACAATGTCACGATCTCGAAAGTGAATGAGTACACATACACTGTATGGACAAAAGTATTGGGACGCCTGACCATGACACCAACAGGACTGTAATGACATTGCATCCAATACATAGAATTTTCTATACATACATACATACATGTGGATACACGTAGGCTGTTGAACACGTTTATTGAAACCCCCAGCTCATTATATAGGATTATAGGATTATATAGGATTAAATACCCCACACCACTCGATTCGACCGAGTTGGACCTTTGATTCGATTTCGTCCGTTTTCAGGGCAGAACCGGTTCAGGAGGGGGAGTCGATCGAAAACACACACGCAGCTGCTGGAGGACCATGATGCCCCGCGCGGGTGGAGTGTGTATGCTGTGATTGTGTGTGTGTGTGTGTGTGTGTGTGTGTGTGAGTGTGTATATGACTGTGTGTATCTGTATGCCTGTGTGAGCTCCGCTATGGCCGCGCTGGGAGAGTCTGCTCCGCGGGACTATGCTCCTCAGTAGCCCGGAGCGGAGGCGCGCTCGACCGGACCAGTCTCAGGATGAGCGCCGGGCTCGGCTCCAGCTCCGGCCGCTTCGCCGACTACTTCGTGATCAGCGGGCTGGACACGGACAGCGGACTGGAGCCCGACGAGCTCTCCGGTAAGACCCGGGGGCGTTTATTTCTGTGTATTTCATTCTTATTTTAATGCATTATTTGGGCTTTTTATGATGAAGCAGAACCTACATGTTCAGAGAACGTCAGTGTGGAGGTTCATGTGTGTGTGTTAATTCTTTTAATTTAGTGGTTTAGGATCTGTTAATACTGTTTATTTGGTGGTTTAGGATCTGTTAATACTGTTCATTTTGGTGTTTTAAGATCTGTTAATAGTGTTTTGGTTTGGTGGTTCTGTAGACTCTATTATTCGTTTCATGTGGTTTAACCTTTAGAGAAAAACACTGACCAGCTTTCTAACTCAAATTACCCTTTTTTTTGCACAGTTTGTTCAAATATGTGATGTTTAGGGTCAGTGTCTTGCAGAATATTCTGTCTACACTTTTAAAAGCCTGCTGTGAAAGGCTGTTTTCTCTCTGCGTCGTCTAAAATGAGTGCACATTTTTCAGAGTTTACCGTCTTATTTTCTTATATAAGAGCACTGTCTTCAAGGCCCACCTTAGAAAACACCCTTCATAGATGTATTTATTATATATTTTACGTCTATCATACATATAGAGTCATTGGAGAGAGAAGTATATTATATATTTTACTCCTACTATACATATGGAGTAATTTTAGAGACACATTATATTTTACTCCTTTTATACTTGTGGAGTGATTAGAGTAAATGTTAATTTACTGATTGAAGATATGATATATTTTGTTCATATTATACATATGGGGTCATATGTATATGATTATATATTTAGCTCTTGTTAAATTTATATATGTATGGAGTCATTGGAGAAAAAAGCACATGTGTTGTAGTCCTGTTATACATATGGAGTCACTTGAGAGAGAAAGATAAATATTTGTGCATTTTTTTCCTGGGGAATGTGAGGGTCGACAAAATCCTAGCGTTATTCTCATCTGCCCGGCCCTATTTAAAACCAGAGAGAGAGAGTGTGTGTGTGTGTGTGTGTGTGAGAGAGTGAGAGAGAGAGATAGAGAGAGAAAGAGAGAGAGAGAGAGAGAGAGAGCACACTTCCTGTGGTTAAGCACTTCTTCCTTTTACAGTGAAACTAAATTCTCTTTTGTGAGGTTCTTGAATCCCTCACTCCCTCTCAAGCACGTTATGTTTGTGGCAAAGGGGGTTTTCGACCTCTGTCTTTGAATCTGTCTCCAGTTGGATACACAGCTCTTTGAAACCTGTATTTGTCATGCTGTTGTTGTTATTATACTGCAGTTACACTGTTTAAAACGGGCAGCTTCTCATTATTTCAGTCACATTTGTTCCGTTCGCCCCTGCGTTCAGACCACCGCAGAGGAACACACATTGATCAGCTTATGGTCAGCTGACCGCCGGCTGGGAGGAATAGAGGGATGCCATTATGCCCTATATTCTCGTCTTTAAAAGGCTTATAGCCTACATTTTTTTTTGTTTTTCTTTATGGCCCGTATTTCCCATTTGTGTCTGCCGGTTTAATTTACCATTACACGACTAGTTTTTGTTACTATGTCTTTAAGACATGCATGCGACTGACTGGCTGTATTTTGCCTCAGTTAATAACGCCCCGGCCTCAAACACTCCCTTCATGCACATAGGCTAGACTGCTGTAGGCCGTATAGGTATATGTTAAAACAGCTTAGTGGCCATTGAAACTCATGAGTAAAGCCTCGGAAAGTTCCATGATGTTTGTGTAAGTTAGCTTTTTCGAACTTCGTCACTGGCATAAAACAGTGCCTGGCAAATTATAGCAAATGATTATGAAAGGAGAGTAATTGTGCCAAATTATACAGGACAGCTTGCCTCGTAGGTGTAATAGGGATGTCTGTTATAGAAAATGAAGTCATCTGGAAAAGGGCCTCAGAGTGATCTTTATAGTTTGTGCAGCAAATGAAGAAAACCTACTCTTTAAAAGACTGGCTGCTTCTTTAAGTTGGTTTCGGAGATGAACAGAGCGGGTTGGACCTATAAACAAGCTATGCGAACTACGCAGGACCCCGCAAAGTGCCCCACCCCCCGTGTAAAACCCCCTGCCTGGGTTGCATAGAGCCCCAGGGGTGTCAGAACCAGCTCCTGGTGCACAGCAGTCTGTATGTTTTTCCCTCTGTCATCTGTCGAGGGTTCTTGCCTTAAAGCACACACAGAAAAGCACCTCTGTTTAGAGTGTGCTGTTCAGCAAAAATAAAATCATACAAATGTCAGGGCTTTTCTCTGTCAAAGTTGGGGGAAAGTGGTGCAGTTCTGATGGAGTAAAGCCTGAAGGAAAGCACTAGGTTCTCTTTTCTCCTCTTGAGAGATCATTAGTCGCTCTTTTGCTCCACAGGGCGTTTCAGGAGACCTTCTGCATGGCTATTGTTGACTGTCCCAGTGTGCCTCAGTATTAAACCTAGTCACTCTGGTTCAGGAGTGCATTTTCTTTGGCCAAATGCTGTCCCATCTGTGAGCTGCTGTACTTCATTAATGTTCATTCAGCCCAGAAACACATTCATATTGCTTATGGCTCAGTGATTATAAACCGCAGTAATAAAGAAAAGTTATTATATTAAAGGCCTTCTGGTCTGTACACGACTGGCAGGTGACCTCTCAGTTAAACTAATACAGTGTTCTGTTACTCCGCTTGCTGCAAAAGGAGAGGAGCATTTGTGACAAACATATTTATAAATCCATGAATGTATTCACTAGCTGACGATCCGCCATTTTTTTTTTACTGTTTTTACGAGCAACATAAGACGCCGAGTGCTGTGGCTACAGGCAAAGGCAAGTCACACATGAAGTGTTGTGTTCATCTTGCTCTGGATCTGACTCAGGGTCCAACATATAGGGCTGGATAGGCCTCTGTTTCACGTGTGTTAAATGCGCAGCGATAGCATTGGATGGGGGGGGGGGCTTGGCCAGCAACGACTTATTTGCATAAAAGTGACAGAGCCCTTAAACTGCTCATTTTGAAAGGGACTGAAACTGACAAGAATAAAGCTAGTGATCTCTATATGTGGAAGTGATTTTGTGGAAAGAACTTCATGAACATGTTTTGTAGCCCATAGACCTTTTATAAGAGTCATCTGAAGCGATAGGGACAGTCTTAGAACTAGCAGGCCCTTAACTGTGTGATTACTGTAAACATTTAGCCCATAGACCTTTTATAACTTTTATATAGTGTTCACTGGTTTTGTTTTGTGCTAGACCCGAAGATATATGCAAAATCATGAAAATAAGCAGACCCACTTCCTCTTCATAAAGCTGCTATTGCAGTGTGGTTTGATTGTAAAAGAGTGGTGCGGGATCATGTGGCGCTGCATGCTCTGCTGAGCTGGTGATAACACGCACTTCTAAGTTCTATGCTCTCGATCCGCATTTCTGCTGCTTGGATTTTAAAAACATCCGATTTCTTCTCTGAATGTTTGTTGTCGCTGACCACGTTTACCTCTTGTTTAGTTATTCACTCTAAGTAATGCAGTTATGAAGGTTAGCACCTAAAGCGTGGTGTTTGCGTGGTTAAGTCGGATTTCTTGTAATTTTGTGATGGCTGTTGAGAAGACGGCTCTAGATGGTGCTTGTCATTTTGTGCTGACTATGTTTTCCGCTTGAAACACATTAAGATGATGCAGAGCATGCATGCTATATCTGGGTCACTTGTTATACTGTAAAAAAAGAGAGTGAGAGAGATATGACTAAGCCTCACCGCGTCAGAGTGCACCGGTTACAGTGGAGATGACAAACAAAACACACAACTTCATAAACTGATACATCCATCCATTATCTACCCCTTATTCCTGCATTCAGGGTCGGGGCGGGGGCCTATCCCAGCTGCAGTGGGCGAAGGCGGTGTACACCCTGGACAGTCGCCAGCACGTCGCAGGGCATCCCCGTATAGTAAAAAAACGTGTTGCTGTGCTTTGGCCTAAAAATGCCTAAAGGCCTATTTTATAGTGTACACCTTAAATATGCATTAACCTTAAAGTAATCAGAATCAGAAAACTATTGCTTAAAAAACACATTATCATTAGCAGCATGCCATGAGCGAAAACAAACATGCATACACAAAAGAAAAGTTGAAATAACTGTTTAGGCAGCTTACTAATACTAAATAAACGGAGATAACGGTTGAAAATTGGGGGGAATAGTGAAAATATGAGGACAAGACATGAGGCAGTCATGCTACATGCGGCAGCTGTCTTCTTCTTATTCTTTTTATGGTGGTTGACAATTTTTCAGTGTATTACCGCCACCACTGGACTGGTTCATTTCTCAAAAAAATCTGCGTTAGACTGAATCCGCAAATGCTGTTCCGTGTAAAACTGAGGGGTTGACTGTATTGACTTTTTGGCACTTTTTTGGTATAGCTGGATAAATGTGTATAAATCTGTAAATCCCTTTTTGTTAAAACAGTAATAAGACAGGTTAAAGCATACTGAAATACCCCAGTATAATCCTAGGTTTATTACATATTAAAGCACACTACTTAGTTACTACATGGTTATTCTTTTCATATAATAGTTTCTAGCCAGAGTCTAAAGTTTGGTAGGTTCTGGACATTTAAGTTAATACAACCTGTATTTAACTGCACTGTTACTGAAGCCATTATGGCTCAACTATGATAAGACGTTTTGCCTTTTGCTGCTGTCTGATATTATTTTAAGGTCTTGTTTCACACCCCCCCTCCCCAACCGACATCCTTCAGATATACTTTAAGATGTACAGACACAAACATACACATGCACACTCCAATGGATGAGCTGTGTAGAGTAGAGAGAGTTGATAAACAGACTTAATGTGTCTGAGCTTACAAGTCGGGCCATGTGCATCTCGAGAGCTGATTGAAGCCCCATTTTTAATTACAGCCCTCTTGCCGACTAGCAGAGTTTATTTTAGGTTTCTTTTGCTTCTACACAGTGGTGTTTTTCCCAGTGAAGCTGACCAGCGTCTGTGTATGAAGAGTGAGCATGCTGATCACAGACTTCTCCTGCTTATGAGGAAATCCAACACTGCACTAATGATGCTTTACAACCAGGTCTATGTTTGTCTATTTTGACTAGAGATCATACCAGAACACTTTTGCAGTGATAGGGGCTCTTGTGTACTAGTTATCCAATATCAGACTAATTATACTTTTATACGTACAGTCACACACACACACACACACACACACACACACTTTTTTTTGTTTTATAAAAAATAAGCTTGCATCCTGTATACTCATATTAGAGATGGGCCCAGTCAGATATGATATTGGTATCGGGTCCGATATAAATCCGATATCAGGATTTACGGCTAAAATGTACATAATGCTTGAACTATTTCGATGATTCAGTCAAGATTGCTGTGTTTTTGATATTTACCCATTTTTTCAGCTGTTGCTGCTACCCTTTTTGTGAAGTGTGACATTGATTAATTGCTTTGGAATGCCTTTACTTTCAGTGAAGTTATGTATATTTTTTGCTCTTCTAATAGTTTATTTACTCTGTGATGTAACCTTACTAAGCAACAGCACAATTTCAACAACAATAATGCTTATATTAAAGCAAAAAGATCTGTATCGGCATCGGCAGTCGTGCATTGGAATCGGTTTTCAACTGGAAAAACTGGATCGGCCCATCACTGTTGCAGTCCTAGTTTGTGGCTCCTTGCTTTTTGCTGGTTTTTTTTGTCTTGAGGAAAATCTTGCTCTTTTCCTGCTCTGAAGGGGGGTTGTTTGGCAGAGGCAGTCACGTGGCCATTCCTGTCTGCCTTGCTAGTCCAGAGAACTTGCAGTGAGTGAGCACACATCCTAATGGAAGCTGACTCTTTCCACAAATTGGAGGAGAACGCGAGGGACACGAGGGACACGAGCCCTCGCAGCCTCAAGCTAGAGCCGAATCCATGTATACTGTCTGAATCGGGATGCAAATTGTGTTTGTGCAGTCTGCTATAAAGAGGCGTTTCTGGCTTTCTGCTTCATTATTTGTGTGGGGGGACAAATGCACTGGGCGGACGCTGGTGAAAACAGCATACAACTAAATACATGCGATATTGGCAATGAAGATTATCACTGAATCTCCAACTTGTAGGTTGTGCTAATCATGTGATGACATAGAGGGAGATGGAAAAGGCTTTTTTTAACTTGTGGCTTTCAGAATTTCTCAGGGCTAATCACAGGTTTTAATCTCAGTGAGAAAGAGTGTGTTTTGCGTCTCGCTCCGATCTGAGGCACTTCTTTCTGAATCATCCGGAGTTTCCTCAGATGGCCTTCTTATGATAATAAGGGCTGGCTGTTGATGAGCACTCTGGCAGATTCATAAATGTCACATATGATTCATAGTTTTGGTGACGCGGCAGTGAAAGTTGGGCTTCGCCGTGGCTCAGTGATTAACGCACTCAGGCTCGCGATTTTTATCGTATTATGGAGTTCAGGAGTGTGAATGGAGATCCAGCCTTCTTGCCTCAGCCTCTGGCTGTTTTCCTTGTGTGTTTGTTCTGTAGTACTGTGCATTTCCTGTTATCTCTGTCACAAAGCTGAGAGATTACCATCACTCATCTGTCATATTTTCTTACGTTTTTAATTAATTTTCTCATCAAAGCTGCTTAGGCTCTGTGTTTCACTTCAGCGTGCTAATACAGTGGTTCTCAAAATGGTCCCCATAGCCACCAAATGACTGGATGGCTTATTGGTTCCTGAAGACTAGCTTGAGAACCACTGTTCTAAGAGTCATCTGAAGCAATAGGGACAGTCTTAGAACTAGCAGGCCCTCAACTGTGCGATTACTGTAAACATTTATTCAGAAAACAAAGAAAATCTGGCGTTTTAGGCCTCGCCTCAAGCTACCATCCTCATACATTCATGCAGGCTAAATCCTTGACTTGCATCCCTTTAATGCTGTGTAATTTATTGTCCATTAAATGACAGCAGGGACCAGAATGTTTCAAACTTAGTGACAAAACCTCCCTTTATCCCCGATGACAGGGCACAGGGTGAGAGCATCATTAGCATATGAATGAGGGGTTGGGCCTCCTGCCAGGAGTCTGTGATTGGCTGGCTCCCGGCCTGTTTGCACCACCAGGCCCTTGGTACATTGGGGATGGGCAGCTGGGCTCTAGAGACACACACACACACATTTAAATGCTAACCCCCCTGGAGTTTCCCATGCACCCCCGCTCTCCTAATCTTTTTCTCAATGACATCACTTTGAAAGAGTTCTCGTTTGAGTGCATCTCCTCACTCTGCCTGCTGGTCAATTATTCATGCACATGCTGAAGAAGCACCACCAGCATGCAGGAAGTTCTTAACAAATTGTATGCTGTTTTTTATTCATGATGCTTCATCAGAACCATTAAGATTCCTTTTGGAATAACGGCCTAAATATACACACAAGCTGGATGTTTTAGTTTAGACGCATTTACAGAAACACTGTTTTGTATTTCAAACATGTTTGTACTTTTATTATTAAAGTTTATGCAGTTTTTCATAGTGCTGTTACTAAACAGTACTGCTACAGGACCAGTGTTGTATTGACTGATCCTCTATTAGTAATAATTAAAGCCAGAGTTGAATAGTAAATAGTTAAATATATATCTATGAATTAAGGAGGGTCTAGGGTTGTACTATTCTTCCATTGATCTGATTTTTCTTGCTTATCATTTGTCAACATGGCAGTATTATAAATGATAAATTTAGTACAATTTCACTGTGTTCGGTGTTGTACATGCAAAACTTTAAATGGTTATTTAACCCTTTAATGTAGAATATATATACTTGCCTTAGGCTATTTTAGTTAACCTTCAGTCTGCTGCACACTGTGAATCATGGAACAGAATAATAAATGGCACAAATGAAGCTAATATCATCTTATTTATACTAAAAACCAAAGCATTTAAGTAAAGCGGAACAGATAGCGGGGGAGTATTTTATGCATGCTTTTAGTAACACCTAGATCACAGCAAACATGAAACTTTAGGGGACCGTAAGTCACACGTTCACGCGACACTGGGTGCGGAAAGCCTGCTGTGTGCAGCTGGTGTGAAAAGTTATGAATATGCACAGTTATCAGAGGAGATTCAGAGAGCGAGGTCTGGCATATAAAACACGTCCCTTTGTTTTATGCAGACAACAGAGACTAAGTTGGCATTCCAGTTACTGGGAAATTCTGTTTTGTTACCAAACTTCAGCAATTGTTTTCACCCCTTCATGACTGCAGTGAGCTTGTGACCATTTTTGACAACTAGACTGCGACTCTTTTGAGTCTAAACACTCAGTTTTGTGTGGAGTCTGTTGGGCCGGCTCTGGGGACTTGCTGCACAGTGCTGTTGTTGCTTGGGGAGACGAGTAGAGGTGAAGCAGATGATGCAAGACTTGTGCAGACTGGAATTATAATATTGCAACACAGTGATTTTTTATTTATTTTTTTGTTCCATTGACTTGACCTGGATTGTACTATCTTGGTTTATCTTCTACACAATTTTTGTGATTTTGCAAAAAATGAACAACAAAGATAAATAGATGGCTGAATGGAGAGAGAGATAGAAAGATAGATTGGGAGATAGATAGATAGATAGATAGATAGATAGATAGATAGATAGATAGCTTGATAGATTGATTGATTAATTGATTGATTGATTGATAAATTCATTGATTGATTGATTGACAGATAGATAGATAGATAGATAGATAGATAGATAGATAGATGAAGAAAAAAAAAATAAAAAAAAAAATATATATATATATATATAGATGGATAGGCTTTTCGTTAAAACCCTCTCCTGTTTCTGGGGAAGCTTTCTTTCCAAACCTGATCAAGAGCAGTAAGTTCAGGTCTGGAATTAATCGGGCGAAATAATGCTGTTGCACTCTGGGATATTTCCCTGCTGTCAGAGGAAGATAAGAACTGCAGGCATTTAAGAAAGACGCCGGCCACAGAGTTTTGATGAAGCATGAAGTGATGCTGCTTACCGTGGCTTTTCTCTGAGCTCACCTTTGAATCAGAATATCTACCTGACTCTTGGAGGATTGTCATGATTAATAAGTTTGATGACTTAATTTTAAAAAACACATTCAGCTTCTATGTGTGTTGGCAACTGAAAAATTCCATGATAAATATCATATGTAAATAATGGTATCTCACTCTTCTAATTAGCTTTTTTTCATGAAAATGGAGTCTTTAGTCTGTCCTTTCATTCAGTCACTATCATCAGCACATTACTCATCGGTCATCAGTACATTACCTGTTTACAAGTATAATTGGCTAATGCCTAGGATTCTACCAATGAAAGGCAGTTTTCACCTTTTTTTGCCCTTTTTTTTAATCAGTGGAGAATGAGGAGCCAATTGAAACTGGGTTGAATTTCCCTTGGAGCTGTTTTAGCTGCTCTTTGCTTGAATCCTTTTCTCTTTTCTCCCTGAGATCAGAGACAAAAAGCTTTTCTCCCTAAATAGGTGCTGAGCTCATTTCGTCCTTGTCATCTCTGTTTATGCTTGGAGCACGTCTCCCAGGAGTTCATTGTGTATTGGCACCTCCGGAGAAACAAGGCCTCTCTCACCCTTGTGCCTTTAGATTACTTCCACTGTCAGAATCCTTGCTACCCAGCTGAGTAGACATAGTCAGACTGACATTTTGCACTGTAGCAAGACTTATTAAATCACAAATAAAGGCTTCATTCAGGGTCATTGTACATCTACAAATGCAGAATATGGTTTGGGGTACGGCACGTACTGTCAAGGACATAGTACCAGAAATGTTCACAAGTCATTTTTACCAAGTCCAAGTCAAGTCTCAAGTCTTTGTGCTCGAGTCCAAGTCAAGTCTCAAGTCTTTGAGTGGTAACGTTTACCAACGGCAACTCTAAATGCGGGATTTTTTAGCTGTAAATGTTGAGCTCTGAACATTTAGAAGACATGCTGATAACAATTAGCTATTAGTTAGCAGGGGGCGGGGCTGTGTGCTGTGAAATGCCCTCACCAACATGGAGGATTTGCCTTAAATGATCTTTAATCTAAATATTAAATATGAAAAATGTATTTCCACTCTAAATGTGAAACGAAACAGTTAGATGGGGCTCCATGACCCCTTTCCAACGACCCCTCGAAAACCGTTAAAAGCTGAAAAGCATTCCCCTCGGACAAAAGTAATGGGACACCGGAGCGAGGTGAACAGTTTTCGGGTCGTTGGAAAGAGTGCGGGATCTAAATAAACAAATCCATGAAATGAATATTGTTTACGAGTTATGACTCACGAGTCACGGCACCCGAGTCCGAGTCAAGTCTCAAGTCATTGAGGGCAAGTCTGAAGTCAAGTCACAAGTCTTCGTTTGTGCGACTTAAGTGCGACTCGAGTCCGAGTCTGAGACTCGAGTCCCCATCTCTGCATAGTACTACATGAAAGGTGCTAAGAATTGGCCTCGGCTTTCTCTGACTCTAAATCAAATAGTGATACATCTAGCAAATTGTGAACATTTCATTTTTATGTCATATAACACCTATACTATATAAACACTACCCTTGAGGTTTAGTAACCTAGTTGATAAACCAGTTGAACCCTATGAACCCAATGAGCACAAAGCCCCCCCCCCCTTTTTTTTTTTTCTACAGCTATGTTCCTGAGCAAGACACTTAACTCCAGTTGCTCCAGGGGGGAACCGGCCCTGTAACTATTGACTGTAAGTCACTCTGGTTGTAAGGGTGTCTGCGAAATGCCTTAAATGTAACGTAATGCAAGCTATTTCAGGGTGTGAACTGATCTCAATTAGACTTCCCTGTTTGGTTTCTAACACTGTTTGACAGTTACCTCTAAAATTTGACCATATCTAAAAACAATAGAAGCAGCCATTTACTTTGTCCATTTTATAGACGGCCTATAACTGAATCATTGCTTTAAGGCATGGTTGTAAATGGAGAAATGTTATATAACTAAAACCTGTGGATGCTAATGTGTGTGTGTGTTGGGGAAAGTTGGGTTTTCACAAGAGGACGCTTCACAGCTGTTTGCATATGTTTGGCGACGTGGCCCATTTTCACAGGAAACCATCAAGAATGTGCTCTCTGCTCTCTCATTGTCTCTCAGTCTTTCTCTCTCACCCCGTCTCGGGACTCTCTAATCATCTGGAGCTGTTTTTAGAGAATCACTGTGACTTCATATCCGCCCTAATCCCTTCTTTGGCTGGATCATATTATAAACCAGCCTCAATTCTCCTAGTAATTTAATGCATTATTTGTCTGTCCTCGTTTGCCAGAATGGGACGTTTGTTCTGCACGTTCCACTTAACGGTCTGAATGAATAGTTAGCATGCTTTCTCTATTGTTACTGCATGTGTTAGGAGTGTGTAGTCTTTGGAGATGCTGTAGGAACTCTGCTGTAGGAACTGGGGTGTCCAGCACAGTTTGATGGTTCTTCTCCTCAAACAGATTCACTAAACCTGGCAATTAACTGGTGAACCAGGTGTTTCTGAGCAGGAAAGTCACCAAACCCTGCTGGACAACGACCCTCCAAGACTGGAGTTCAACACCCCTGCTGTAGACAAATTGAGGTCTGTGTAGACTTAGCTAGACTTAGCAATTCTGAAACAAAATTTAAACAGTAGAGGTTTTCAATTCTATTTTTGATCTTGGAATTTGTAGTTACCTGTGGTGGGCTGGCGCCCCGCCCAGGGTGAGTCCCTGCCTCGTGACCGTAGACCCCGGGATAGGCTCTGGGTACCCACGACCCTAGTAAGGACGAAGTGGTTACAGAAATTGAATAAATGAATTAATTTGTAGTTTCTGGTTATATTATACTAGGTTGTCAATCCACCAGTCACATCAACAGTTTGGTTATCTACCAGTGATTACAAAATCCAGAACGGAAAACTGGAGTCAAGCCCTGGAGTAGCTCTGGTCTGCAGTCTCTGTTCTCGCACATTCCAGTAAGGCCTGCAGTTCTAGCAGCAGCACAGCTTCCAGTCGTCACCTGTTGCTGCATATTTTTGATAAGGCTGGAATTACAGGCTCTGTGAAGCTGTAATTGGTTGTTACCACTGAAAACATTCTTGGTTGCTATTCTTGGTTGAAAACAGAAATTGCTATTCAATATCATCACATAAATAACACACTTCATGTACGTGTTTCATTTTTTTTAACACCATATGAGGAGCCCCAAATATTTTAGGACTCTACTGGACAAATACTAAAAGAGCTTATTTTCCTGACTTGAGGAGGGTCTCGTTGTAGAGGGGGTTATTCTGTGTGGTTAGTGCGTTTACGGTTAGTGAACAGAATTTAAATAGTGGGCATGGCCTATGCAAATGTTCATTGATTCTTCTATAGACTTGTTTTTGGGTGGTGTTTTGTTCTGTTTTCTTAACTACACAATGAACAATTTGTTTTATTTTTTCTAGTTTCACTGTGTTTTCTTTAATAGCTGGGTCGCCTCTCCAAAGCTGGGCGGAGTTGATCGGCTAACGGCGTTATCACACGGCCTGGCAAGGCATATAATGATTGTGTTCACCTGTGTCTAGTGAATGTTCGTTAGTGTCCGTGTCGTGTGATTGGATGGGTGGCTAAAACCTGTCTGAGCCAGAGAGTCGAGAATTGGAGGGAGTGTGTGAAACTCCAGAGAAAAGTATGGTCTGTATTCTCCTTTCTGTTTAGTGGATAGAAGGACTATCCATCCCACGT
>JBBJLR010000040.1:4144249-4164655 GCA_037577145.1 Brachypetersius gabonensis | reverse complement strand
GAGAGAGAGAGAGAGAGAGAGAGAGAGAGAGAGATATTTGATGATTTATTGGACTGAATCATGTTTCTGCTTGCATCTTTACAGGAAATACACCAAAGCAAGGTTTTGATACTCCAGCATGGCGGTTTAGATCTGTAATTACTGAGCTGGATCTCCGTTTGCCCACAGGGACAAAGAGCAATACACAACAACTGCTAAACATAGCATTGCTATACTACTAGATTTAAACCTCTTATGTCCTCGGCTATAGCTTACTGCTTATAGACGGCCAACAACTGAGGGGTATTTATAGCAGATTCATCCAGGTTACCACTGAATGTGCTACTAGGCTGCAGTATACTGAAGTATTATTTACGAGACAAATAATTACATAGATGCCAGTGATGTCAGCTTCCATTAACATTAGAGCATGTTCTAGTCAACGTCGGCTGCGGGTCTTCGGTCGGAATGCCGTTTTCACTCACAGTTGGTCCTCAGCGTTCTACCCATCCCTGTTTGAGATGGAGCAGAACTGTGTTCCTCATCAGCATACACTAAAAGTCTATTCATTAGTAATATTATATTCATATTTAGTAACACTAACATTAGGAGCCAATAATTACTTTTATAACTTGTTTTTTCTTCCCTCAGGAACTTTTATTGACTTGTTGCTTGAAAGCATGCTGTGCAAATGTTGGTTTCTACTAAGGGCTCTGGCTCCAGCTCAGCCTTTGGGGGCTATTGTAAGCTAAAGGGGTAAACAGACTAATTTCGCAGTGTGCTGTGAAGATTTACTCTCTCTCTCTCTCCCTCTCTCTCTCTCTCTCTCCCTTTCTCTCTCTCTCTCTCTCTCTCTCTCTCTCCCTCTCTCTCTCCCTCTCTCCCTCTTCTAGCCTCTTTACCTTCACTCACTGTCCCCTAAAGCCACTTGCCACACTATGAGTAAGGACCTTTCCGCAAAGGATTAATGTAAACAAAGGTTGCACCTAATCTTTTTAATATAATAATAGAAATGTATGACATTTGTTTGATTATAGCTCAAGTGAAACCTCCAGTTTAAAACAAAACAATTTAAAATAACCCACAGTTTTGCTTGAAGCTTAAAGTTGAGAAATGTGAGCTTGACTTAAGAAACATAAGAGATACACCATTTGGATAATCTGCGCTAATGGGGTAATGGTCTATGGCCAGATAAAAATTCAAATCCTTTAGTAAAGGTGAAAGGAACATTTCCCAAGAGTTTATAGACTTTTTCTTAAAAGCGTCTGATGTTTTGACCTCAGCGGTTGGGCACTACTTGCCGAGACTCTATAGCCTCACTGCAAGGCGCAGTTCCTTTCAGTTCATTCCATTGTGCAGCTGGTGGCTTAGGGAGTTACCCCTGCAATCAGAAGGTTGTGGGTTTGAATCCCAAAACTGCTAGTGTCATCACTGAGGTTCCACACACTGCGCACCTTGTTGTGGGATCACTCTGTTTCGCTTGGTTAAATGCGGAGGAAGAATTTCACATAATTCACGCTGTGTGCTGTGCTGTGTTCACGCCCCGACTATCAGGGGCCACTTTGCTTATTAACACCACACAAAATAAGCTTGGACTTGTTTAGCTCAGCTATCAGCTGGAATATGTCTGTCTGTCTGCATTTGTAAAATAAAAAAAGATTGTTTTGGAGGAATGGAAATGTCCTTTCGACAGTAGTTTAAAAATTCAGCAGCAGATGTGGCCGACGTATCTATTACAGCAACAAGGAAGGGGCACGCACTCGACAAAACGTCAGGGGGCTGCTTGGGTGCATTGGTGGGGTGTTGCCTAGCAACCAGCCCTGAGTCGAGGAGGATGGTGGTGATGCAGCAGAATGCAGCAGAAATATGATTGGTTAGAAATGACATCATCCTTTTTTTTTCTTCCAGGAGGCTCATCGGCACAGCATAATGTGCAAGGAGTGTGAGATTCCAATCGAAAAGCATATAATTAGATGGAGATTCACACAGACACACAGACACATACACAAACATGCAGGCTAAGGGATGGTCTCTGCAAAAAAGGAGATGGCTCTTAGGGTCGGTCTATAAATAGGAAGCTAATTGATAGCTTGGATTCAGAAAGCCCTGGCAAATGTCTCTCCCACACATACGTGTCCTTTAGACAAGCAGCCGTTGTTTGTGCTTCTGCCCCGCAGCTAGATTCATTTTAATACACCATCTATCCGTGTTTATCTGTCTCATCACCGCCCTGTTCTGTAGAGCTCTGTCTGATGCAAAGCATTTAGAAGCATTATCTTTTTTTTTATCTCGGATGGACACCTTTGTTACATAAAATGTGAAAGAATAGACTTAAATGAGTTTATCCCAGTTATGAGATGATGAAGAGATGATATCAAGGTGTGTTATTTTCCTAATTTGCCGTGGATGAGCTTAGTTGTGCCTGTGTGTAAGTGAATGGGACCGTTGTTGGCCCTCAGGGTCAGAGCTCAGAGGATAGATTAGTTTTCCTGACATTAGCCTTTTCCTGGGGGGCGTGCAGCACTGACAGCGAGGGCAAGAAATAACAGATTAGGTTTGAACAGAAGGAAAAAATATTCTTTTTAGATTTTATTGTTTTTTTAAAGGTCTAAACAGCCTAACACTAGTCTACCAGTGTGTTTATGGTCTGACTTAGGCCTTCTGTAAATACCCTGTGTAAAATGTGCAAAAAGTAATCCTACTATTATTATGCCTCTAATTATGCTTCACACCTTGCTACATTTTTACAGTTGGGCAGACAGGTTCAGGACACAATTTTATAAAAAGGTTTCTGGTGACTAATGTATGTAATCCAGACTTGATACATGGACAAAAAATGTTGTCATTTGACAGCTGGGATGATTTTTTCCTTTTTTATTTTCCAGAAAGACTGCTTTTGCAAACTAGTCCTAGAGCATTGACCATACAGCAATCAAATTTGTCCTGAATCGTCAAGAAAAGGTTCTGAGAACTGATGCCTGTGATGGACTGGTGTCTTATTCAGGGGTTGTTCTAATTAGTTGTCTGCCTGGTAGCCCTGTGATGCTTGGCTCCTTCATTGCTGCTAGTAATGAAGTACAGTATTGTACAATGACTTTATACAAACACAGTGTGAATTTCTTATCTCTTCGGTCACATTTGTCTGAGAGCTCCACTTGAGATGAATCCATGGTATTGTTAAGCCACCATCAGTAAAAATAGAAGCCCCATTCGACGCGTGGTATTTTAAACTTTTAAGTGTTCCCATGAGAACTATGAATGCATTTTTCACCAAGCATAGGCAAGTTTGGATACTTTCAATATGCGGAAATCAAGAAGGTCAAACTTTTTTTTTACCACACAGCTGTGCAAGCACTTAAAAAGCCCTCAGCTCTCAGAGACAAACACTCCATAAGATTTATCCATAAGTACACTTGCATTATATATTTAATATCCATTGCTGAGATACTTGTTTTTGTTCGTAACATGGAAACTCTTCCAGGTCTCTCGTGAAATCAGCCTCATTCAGAGAGTGAAAGCAGAAGAAATAGCCAGCAAGCATAATACTATTTGATATGGTCACTGTTTATAATGAGCTAATGTATAAGCTTATACCCACCAGTTGGCTTCATGCAAACTGCAAGCCTTTAATTTCACATGCTTTCTTCAAACCAGCTAATCTGAAAAAGATTAGCAAATTCTTATCTTTGAAAATGTACAGAATTATAGGTAAAGTCATGCATCAGGATGCTTTTAATTGTGCAGCATAATGTTTGTTTATTGTGTAACAGTGGACTACAGAGTGCCATGTGTGTTATTACGAAGACTGTGTTAATTGGATTGCTCCCCCAGAGGTGTTCTTACTCTGCCTCTCCGTGTGTCTCGAGCAGATTACCAGCGGTTGATGACTGTGGCCGAGAGCATCACAGCCTTAATGTTCCCGTTCCAGTGGCAGCATGTCTACGTGCCCATCCTGCCCGCCTCGCTGCTGCATTTCCTGGACGCGCCCGTGCCCTACCTCATGGGCCTGCACTCCAACGGCCAGGACGACCGCACCAAACTGGAGCTGCCCCAGGAGGTCAGTGGAACTTCAGCTTTAGCTTACTCAGCACCTTTTGTACTTTAGAAGTGCCACAAAGTAGCTTAACAGTAAATTAGAAGATGCAGTAGTATGAATATGTTCACCCTTAGACCAGCACGGATCCGTGCCAGCAGTGCAAATTGTCGTCACACAGCAAAACAGCTCCTTAAATGGAAGTTCCAGAGTTAGTGTTGATGCTGCAGGTGTCAGACGCCATGCTGAGCTTTGTTTGGTGTTCCTATACACGTAGAACCAAAGTAATTGTGATTTAAAAACATGAAATAATAAAAAACGCTGCTGGGGTTTAAAAAATGACATCACACAAATGCCCATAAAGAGCAAAAATGCCCAAATTTCTATTATTTAAAGTCCTAGAGTTAAATGTTTATTTAACGTCTTAGAGTTAGGGTTAAATTAAGTTCTAAGGGTTAAAAGGGTCAAAATGACAAATTGTATTTAAGGTACAAGAATAAAAAATAAAAGCACTAAAATGAACAAAACAGAGTAATAAAAAGCCAGAATAAAAAGGTACTTTTATATTATATATTTAAAAATCAATGCCATTAATTGATCAGAGTAGATTCATGACTCGTTGCTCCTGCTGTGGATGTGTGAAAACAAGCAAAATGTGCTTCAGTTTAATGAATTCAGGCCCAGGAAAGATCTCCGTTCTCTGAAAGTTGCTGAGTAACATGGGTAGTGGGGGCACTGTCAACAACAGAAGAGTCAGTAGCAATCAACACTTGGTCATGTGTTGTAAGAGGGGGGTTTTCATTTTTCAGACACAGTGGGAGAGCACTGCTGGACTTAAAAAGGATTTTCAGTGGAGACATGCCTTTAACTGTGGGCTTTCTCTTGCCCCTGTAAGGGCCCAGTATTTTCTCTATAAATGCTGTACTACATAGACAAAAAATCCTCGTATCGTTCGTTCATTCCTTTTTCAATTCCAGAAACTGGACCTGGTGGCTCCACCCACCTGTTTTGGCTGTGAATGTAACTATAATGCCACTTATTAACATCCATCCATCCATTATCTACCCCTTAGTCCTGCATTCAGGGTCGAGGTATTAACAATACTAATTAATTTTTACATTTATATTTTCATATTTGATTCTGACATCTAATAAAACAGCTGCTTTCGAAGCTGAAAGTGGCCTACGACTAGCTTTTTCAATTTAAATATGTGGCTAACCAGGGCTTATTACTGTCCACAAAATTATGATCAGTACAAAAATATTTTATGCTGTTGTTGCCTTCTCAGCCTCAGCTTTAGCAGCTGCTAGCCAGGCGTCTTTGGCTCGTTACTCTCGGCCACAGAGCGGGTCCAAATATCTCCCAGCCTCCTCAGAGGTTTAATTACCTGGAATGCAAACTTTCTTAAGGCAACAGGCTCATTCTGTAACACTTTAATCAGTAATATCATCAACATCAATTATTTCTTATTGATTCCCATCCAAAACATCATATCACAATAATATCACTACTTATTACAACCTTATTATACCTTGCAATATATTAAAATAACGTTAATGAGCTCTTGATGTGTCCTTTTTAAGCACTGGCCTGTTTTATCATTTAATTTTATTTATGCCTTAGTTCAAAAATTCTGAGAATTTTCTGAAACGCCTCAGATTTGCTCACTGCATGCAACAAACAGATTAAATGACTCATTTGCAATTATAAATTAAGAACACCCTGTAATTCTGTGCTGCTCTCTGAGACATTTGAATAATGTTTAAGCCATCGGTTCACCTCTCTTTATTCAAATAGCGCCTGTCAGAAGCAGTCATTCTTGTCATTTAATTCAGAGGCATGTGCTTCTTCTCTGTGACTGCACTCCTAACATATCCGCCCCTAGAAGCACCCTTTTTATCCCTCTTCCTTCCCCCTTCTGTATTTGGGCCACAGTAATGGGCTAAAGTGGTCCAGACTGAAGAGAAAATCAGTGAGGCTTAACAAACAGATTAGATATCATCTTCGTCTAGACTTAAGTTGTCCTTGATCTTTGTGGTTCATTCTCTCAAAGTCCATAAAACAACAGTGATTCAGAAAAAAAACTAGTGAATCAACTAGTAATTAATATATTTTAAAGAACCTCCACCAAGATTTGCCTCATACTATCACAATACCATAAAAAATGCTGTAAAATCCTCTCATTTCCGCAGCCTCTTTATATAGTGTGTTTGCCAATTTTGCTCTAAAACACTTGGAGTGAATCCAGTGAGAGATGCTATTATACATGACAGTGGCAAATTTGTGAATGAGGATTTTATTACATCTTCTTATGGCTTCATTCATCAGCGAGTGCTTTTCTCCACCTATCCGGAGCACTTTATCATTACGAAACTATTAGAGTAATGCAAAAAGCCACTTGCGTGACAGTTTTATGTAATATGCTTAGTAAGACGATGCAAGCAAAGTACGGTTTGTAGCTTAGGCTGCTCATTCAAAAGAATTTTATATTATTTTGTGTTTCTGATTGTGTTATGAACAATGTAGGTTTACAATAGGATAATGTTAGTGTATCATATGTAGCCACCTAGTGGTCAGAGGAGGTATGCCATGTTTGTTTGAAGTGAAAATGACTGACTGTAAATTTGCATGAATTTTCAGTTTAAGCTTAACAATGAAAGTGAAGGTGAATCTTTTTCTGTTTAGGCCAATCTGTGCTTTGTCGACATTGACAACCACTTCATTGAACTTCCTGAAGACTTGCCCCAGTTCCCTAACAAGCTAGAATTCATCCAGGAGATCTCAGAGGTTCTGTTAGCGTTCGGCGTGTCCCCAGAAGGAAATGTGCATTGCACTGAGGGTCCCTCCAAAATTAAGGGATTCCGGTCGGCTGACGTGGCCTCAGACAAGCGCAATGGCAACCTGGCCGGCTCCCCCCTGAACTCCTACCTGCTCAGAGAGAACCAGACCATCGCCCGCCTGCAGGCCCTGGTGAAGAGGACCGGAGTCAGCCTGGAGAAGGTGAGCCTATATCAGGGATGGAAAAGCTTGTAAATATATGAAAAAAGTCTTAATACAAATTGAAATAACAACCAGTATAGAATAAATAGTTTTACTGAACCACTCGTATTCCTTTACTAACAAATGCTTCTGCATCATGGCAGCACTACTATTGTCGGTTTTTGCAACTGTTTTAATTTTTGGTCGCTGTAGGCAATTTAATCACACGTCAGATTACGCAGAGTTAGATTAGTGGCAGTCTTAGTAGTTTGAGAGGCCACTGTATCAGTCTGGATACCTGAACATGCTTTATTTCGTGAGGTTTGGTCTTTGGTCTTTTAGTGCAGCGGTCCCCATCCTTGTATGCACCTCGGGCCGGTATCATGTAAAATATTATTTTCACAGGCCGGTACAGTTACAACTAAAAACAAAGTGCGTAGAAATATAACTCTGCTTTGCTCTGAATTATTGTGAACACTGCACTTGTTGCCCTCCTACGAGACGAAGATGGAGATGAAGACCAAAACGAATATTTTTTTCAAAATAAAAGACCTTTCAGATCAATAAATAACCAATAAAACCTTTTTATTCTGTTTTTCTATGCGGCCCTGTCCCAATGACTTACGGACCGGTACCGATCTGCGGCCCGGTGGTTGGGGACCTCTGTTTCAGAGCTCTTGAAGTAATCTAGTGCATCACAAATTTTACGAAAATAATTTCTTTCTTTTTTTTAGCAACCTGGTCTACAGTATCTCTGTCTGTAGTCCCCACCAAAAAGCACAGATGAGAGCCTTAATCACAGCAAATATCAGACAGTTTCTCAAGCAACGGACAATAAACAGTCATCACTAAGTTTAATTGTTGGTGTAAGTCCAGATTACGGTTTTAGATGTTGCAGTTAACACTTGAAACAGCTTCTGAGCAAGCAGTGCTTCTAAGTCTCCACGGGGGTAATCCGCTTAAACTCACGCCGTTCCTAAAGGCAAAGGATCGACTTGATAGTCTGAAAATAGTCTGGACAGAGGACCAGCAAGAGGATCTCACTTGCATGCTCACTCCACTGCGCTCTTTCTTCAGGCAGTATAAGGGCGGTGATCGAATTATAATGATGATGCTTTTTTATGGGCTTATTATTATTAAGGTCTGTACCTCGGCACAATTTATGGTTCTTTACATCAGAGATCTGGGTTTTACTGACTTAGGACAGAGCTGCAGTAAATATTTTATCAGATTCGATACATTCAGTAATTAAAACATTCAAAAACTGACAAATGCTTCATCACAAGTAGCAACAATCTGCCAGCTCTGCTCACTAGACTCTCTGGGCAGTTTTTGAGACTGAATTTCTAACTAAATTGCCAGTTTTAACACCAGGTCCAGTCCTTATACTTTTTCCACTGTTGCTTATACTTTTTCCATCAGCTGTAGTGTGTGACGTAAGGGACTAGGTTTATCTGGTTCTACAGTATATAGCATTTTTAACAGCGTAAGTCACTGATCAAATTCCACTTCACTTGAACTAAATGAACTAAATAAGATTTTTGAAGTACAAGTATCACTCACACACTTAAACAGCACAGCAGTCTGTTCAATGTTGCCAGATTGGGCAGAATCCTTCATTTGTATACTAGTAATTGTAAGACTTCCTGTTTTAGTTACACTTCAGGTATAAATTAAACTAAATGAATGAACAGGAGCAGTACCAACGCAAAGAAAAATAACTATAATAATGATAATAATAGTAATAATATCAAAATCGGCATTTGTTTATAGCTATTAAAGCAAAATGTCTTGACCTTTTTTATTCAGGATAATATTTGACAGAATATTCAAAAATGAAAATATTCAGTGGTTTCAACTCTAATCTATTGCTAGAGCAAAGCACACTAGGAGTGAGGTATGCAGTGTGTGTGTGTGTGTGTGTGTTACTGCTTTCTCGTACAGTGGCCCCCTGACAGCAGGATCACAAGGTCTCTCGGGAACGCGGCACATATATCAAAACAAACTCAGACACTTCCTTTCCCAGGCTCCCTTCCGCCCCAGGCAGCGTGTTACCAAGGAGACAAGATAACTCGCCGGCTGCCTTTGAAGCAGCCCTGCCTTTCACACTTTTTCTGTCCCTCTCGCCTATTATCTGGCTGTAGCTGAATGTCCGTGTGTTCTGAACCACAGCCTCGTAAAAATGTAGAAAACCTGATAGTGTGAGCAGTGCTTTGTTCCTCACCTTCTCCTCAAAGTTTTCAGAAACTTTTCTGTTGGAAAGGCTTGTCAAGATTCAAGATCCTTTATTTGTCACATACAAAGTTATGCAAGTACAACATGGATCCCAAATCACTGTGCAAATAATGAAATAGGAAAAGAAAATACAATACAATAACAAATAGACTAAAAATAAAAAAGAAAAAACATTCGGTGTAAGGTAGCCACAATATTGTGCAAATTTGTTTGAACGCGAATCTACAAACGTACCACTGACACTGCAAAAACGACATCTCAGCCAGAACAAACATCTTAATTGTAGTCAATATAACATATTTCCAATTATTTCCAATTATTTTAATCAAGCGTTATAGCAAGAAATTGCATTGTTCTGTTCCGGGTTAATTTCTTGAAATAAGCAACATGATCAGTCAGTAAAATGAAACAATTTCCCTAGATATAATGACAATACAAGTATTAGATGTCTGTAAATCAAGTCTGTAACAGTACACTTAGCCTTTAGTTCAGGTCAGTTCACAATACTGGGTTCATGATTTGGTATTTTTACTATATTTTGAACCATCTTCAAAAGAATTAAGGGGACATAATATGCAAAACTCACTTTTTTATAAACAAGTTATACTACAAAACATGTTCATGAAATACTTTCCACAAAATCACTCTCACATAAAGAGGTTCACCAGCTTTATTATTGTCAGTTTCAGTCCCTTCCAAAACAAGCCGTTTTAGGGCTCTGTCACTTTTATGATAATAAGCTGTTGCTGGCCACGCCCCACCCGTCCAATGCTTATGAAACGAAACTAAAACAACAAGCGAGTTCATAATTGACTGCGATAAAAACACAAAAGTCATTATTTGAAAGTACTTACAGCTCCCTCATCTGCTGACAGCAGGTCCAGATCCTCCACGACGCTGAAGTTAGCTCCTTATTCTAATTTTCCGTTCCACCTTTAAATACTTGTATACTTTTTTCTGTTACACCTTTAAGTACTTTCGACTTTTTAAGGTGGAACAAAACTGATTGTTTCTGGGACATTGCCATCAATAATGAAATGAAAGACAAAGTGGAGGATTTGTGCTGTTCTTTGCAGCTACAACATGACACATCATGAGTGACTTGCCTCTGCCTGTAGCCACAGCGCTTGGCTTCTCCGTGCTGGTAGAACTAGCAGACAAAATGCTAGTTCTAATCTAGTGGGTGGGGTCTCGACAGATGAAGCGCATAATATGTCCCCATTAAAACTATTAAAATTTTTGAATTTACTAATGACAGTAGAACTGGGAGGGAGCAGCTGGATAAGATGCCATAATTAACTATTCCTTATGATGCACTGAAGTCATGATGCAATTTTGCATCACAATGCACAACAACAATCTTTATTATTTTAGTTATAGTCTTAAAATGAAAAAGTATTAGATATTTAGACTATAGTTTGGATTACTTCATATACCAAGATGCAGTGTGGTATCTGAACCTATCACGTAATATTAGTTTAATAGATTAAGAATTTGAATGAGGCGATATGCGATATAGAATGTAAATGAATGTGTCTATGAATGCTCTCCTTCTCTGCTAGCTGGATATGAAAGAGGATGCGAGCAGTAATAAGGACCCGAAGTTGCAGTGTGATGAAGCAGAGCTGAAGATGCACCAGCTGAACATTCAGGTGCGGGAAGTCTTCGCTAACCGCTTCACGCAGATGTTCGCCGACTACGAGGTCTTCGTCATCCAGCCCAGCCAGGACAAAGAGTCCTGGTTCAGCAACCGTGACCAGATGCAGAACTTTGACAAGGTGAACATCTCCCCTGGTTTTGGAAACTTTTTTCCAGCAAGCTGCATTAATGTGATAGTTTGGCAAATGGCAAATTTCCCCCTTTACCCAAATGTGGTCAGTCAGAAACTTTCTGTGTTAGTGTTGCACTGGGGCAGATGGTGGCCTGTGATCAGAAGGTTGTGGATTCAAATCCCAGGACTGCTAGTGGCTCCACTGAGGTTCCCTTGAGCGAGGACTGTCCCCCCACACTGTTTCCAGGCGCCCCTCATTGATGGCAGCCCCCTGCTTCACTTGGCGAATGGGTTAAATGCAGAGAAAGAATTTAACACTGTGTGTAAACTGTTGGAGCCTAATGTGGCTAACAAGGGATGGAACCTTATGCCCTATTAATTAGTTTTGTGCAAACTTAAGTAAAGTGGCACCTTATAGTCTCATGAACAAACCACAGCACACAGTGTGAAGTTCTTCTCTGTATTTAACCCATTCATCAAGTAAAGCAGGCAGACAGAACCACAGTGCCCAGGGAGCTTGCTTAAGAACCCCTCAGGGATGCCACTAGCAGTCCTGGGATTCAGGCCCATGACCTTCTGATCACAGGAGCAGATCCCTAACCACTAGGCCACCAGCTGAATTATCACACACAAAAGATTAAATATTTAGTGATAAGCATTGCTACTAACAGCAGTAGGAGCCATTATGAACCTGGATTTTTCGACACATCTCTGTCCTTTTCGACACTTCTGTTGGGAACAGTATTCACTGTCGCACACCTCATAAATAGCCTCCAAACTAATTTTGGGCACCAGACAGGTCTGGGCTGACTACATTTCTCTTTTTTAGCCTGAATGTTGTTCTTCTCTTTGTGCTGATCTTGGCACACTTGTTGCTGTTTTTTGATTTAGAGAGAAAGTAATGTTGTGTTGTGCAAAATATCATTTTTGAATTTTGTGTTTTATAGGCCTCGTTCCTATCTGACCAGCCAGAGCCATACCTGCCCTTCCTGTCCCGTTTCCTGGAGACACAGATGTTCGCCTCCTTCATTGACAGCAAGATCCTGTGTCACGACGACGAGGACAAAGAGCACACACTGCGAGTGTTTGATGTCCGGGTTGACAAGATCCGGCTTCTGAACGTCAGGACTCCAACGCTTCGCACCTCCATGTACCAGAGGTGCACCAACATAGATGAATCAGGTCAGAGCAGACACAGGGAACAGAGAATCTGTTTCAGTGCACTTCTGTCTACCCTATGCACATTATCACTGCTGTGGGAAAAACCTGAATGTTTCATGGTGAACGGATCAATAGAAATTCTGAAAGCCTGAAACACTTTGTATGCCTGGGTCCTGTCACCACTACCGTAAACAATTCTGACGAGTTTCGCATCCACAATCGACTTTTCTCTTCAAAACGAATGACTTAGGTTGCGTGCAAGTGATTTATACAGAATTGAGTAAAATTGATGTAGTTTCCCATCAAGTTAATAATGTGTGTCTTGTTCTTGTAGTTACTTAACAGTGACTGTGTATTGTATGTATATTTTGCATAACCACAGGATAAACAAAACATGGTGAATGTTTCACATGCGGTTGTGTTTGAGGTACCGACTGAAAGAATTGATGGTTATCACTTATCCCTGTTTTCAGAGACACTCTTTAAAAAGCGCGTTCAGAAAGTTGATCTGGTGGCCCCTCCTCCCCGTCCAATTTATCAGGAGAACAAGGCTCATCTTAGTAACTCAGGTCTCTCATGCCTTTTAGCTTGTGTTCCTGGGTGGTGGGTGAATCGCCTGAAGCCTGCAATGCATTATGGAAATGATTCTGATTATCATGTAGTGTCATTAACCTTGCTGCGTCCTCCATTAGCCCTGTTGACGCTGGGGTGGAAAAACATGGTAGTTTTCTGTCTCAGATAACAGTTCTAAAGGTTAAGTACATCATTATGGAAGAAAGGCACCATTCAAGCCCTGAGCTGTAATCTACTGTGGTGTCTCACTGAATATTCTTAAAGAAGCCTTTTCATGCAGTACATGGCACCAGATTTGCCAGATTTGAACAGTTATGAATAATGCATTGTATGGGTTTCATATACTAACCATTGATAAAAAATGACAGCATTAACAAGCTAAACCCACATGGTTGTGGCGTGGTGTCTGCAAAGTACCTTTGATCAGTGGTTAGAGGAGGCGTTGAGTTGTGTAATGCTTACTCACAGCATGGTATGTGGGTGAGAATCAGTGCCTTAATGGTATTTTTCATTTCTCACTGACAGTGACTCACAGTTCACAGTAAACCCCGTGGTGATGTAAGACTCTCGCGTTCGCCAGAAACACATCCATCGCCTGAATGTTATTAACTTTCCACTCTGTTTGTCCCCTCAGAGAAGGCCATCGAAATGCGTCTGACTAAGATCGACCACACCGCCCTGCACCCACACCTGCTGGACATGAAGATTGGCCAGGGCCGCTACGAGCATGGCTTCTTTCCCCGTCTACAGTCCGATGTGCTCTCCACCGGACCCACCAGCAACAAGTGAGACCGCCCTCTTAAACCATTTATACCACAGGCCGTGGCTGTTTGTTCTAATCCAAAGGAGAAAACTATGGATGGATGTATCAGCCTGAAGTTGCAGGTTCAGTTTTTAGATTTTGGAATCCATTCTAATAATTAACGTTGTGCTCAAAGTATCGTCTCAGACTATTTTAAAATGCAGAAAAACTCATTATTTAATGAATAAACACCCTATATGGACAAACGTATTGGGATGCCTGACCATTACACCAACTTTAATGACATTTCATTCAAATCCATAGACTTTAATATGGAGTTGGTCTCCCTTTACAGTCATAACAGCTTCCACTCTTCTTGGAAGGCTTTCCACAAGATGTTGGAGTTTCTGTGGAAATTTGGGCTCCATTCATTCTGTAGAGCATTTATGAGGTCAGACTGATGTTGGACAAGAAGTTCTGGATCACAATCTTCGTTCCAGTTCATCCCAAAGGTGCTGGATGGGGTTGAGGTCAGTCGAGTTCTTCTACACTGAACTCCTCCAGCATGTCTTTATGGAGCTTGCTTTGTGCACTGAGGCACAGTCCTGCTGGAATAGAAAAGGTTCTTCCCCAAACTGGGTCCACAAAGTTGGAAGCATGGCGTTGTCCAACATGTCTTGATCTGATGAAGCTTCACTGTGTCCTAAGATTGTCCTTCACTGTGACACTGTGTGTCCCAATACTTTTGTCTATATAGTGTATGTATATTCATTAAACCCAATTTGTGAATCAGAGATTTACAGATACAGAGAGGCAGGATAGAAAGTGTCACAACACCAGTTCAACTGAATATAAATTTCTCATTTGTACACCATGTTTTTAATGCACTGCCATGTTCCACTGTCTTAGATGGGCTAAGCGGAGCGCTCCTGCACAGTGGAGAAGGAAGGACCGACAGAAACAGCACGCCGAGCACCTCTACCTGGACAACGATCAGAGAGAGGCAGGCACCGCCCCTCTGCTAGATTTACATGGGCCTCGTCTATCAGATCTTTCTGTAGTTTGCATGTTGTTATGTCACTCTTTGATCTTCTTTTTTCTTTGGTGTCCTTTCTACTATCTGCTTTCGTCCATTGTTTTATTGTTTATATGTATAGCAGAGTTGATTGATTGTTCTGTTTTTTTCTTTTCCCACTTCCTGTCCGAACCTTTTTTTTCACCTTTCCTCTCTCTGTCTTGCATGACCCTGATGTTTTACCCTCTTACACATGCATGCATACACACTGTTAGCATCTGGAGTGTCTGTTCCCTGAGCTCCAGTTGCTGGTGGCTCTGGACTACTACTGGTTCTCGCAGTCCTTCAGGCCGTGTATTAAGTCTGTCAAGGTGGACGCGGTATGTGTTTATCGTGAAGCTGGCCTGACAGAGGCCATTGAAGTTCACAGCGTTTTTCCTGCTTTAGATCCTACGCTGTTCCCGGTGACCAATTTCACATTTGTTAACAGACGTGTACACGCCCGGTCTGTGCGTCATTTACGCTGACTGCAGGTCAGCTGGTCATTTATCAGCTGGAATCTGGAGTGAAAATGTCCATCTTTCTGCTGGACAATTTGAACAGTTTAGGTCACACAAATTTAAAGCTCCTTACAGTTAACAGTCTAACAGTCTAGATAGAGACTTTACCTTAGACAGAGTTAGAAAATGCATGTTGGTCCACTTTTGTCTGCAAGTGGACAAGAAAAGACCTTGCAAAAAAATTGGAATTTGTTGTGCACATCTGTGAAATCGGTCAAACAGCCCATATGAAAAGAGCCCAAACAGCAGTAGTGGCTCAGCTTGTTGTGAGAAATTGCTTCATTCCCCTTAAACACAGTAATCAAAACATCAAACTGCTGTTTTAGCTGCTGTGCAGTCTCATATACCCCATGTTCACATTCTCCTTAACTATTGTTTAAAGAAAACAGTTCTTAAACAAGGACATTTTTAAATAAAGGCTAAATAAAGGAGATGTTAGCCTCTCAACATTTTGTGCTGTGGCTTGTCAGTCCTTGTGGATGTAATTGTCTGCCCTACACCATTTAGAGCTTATCAGAGGTCTTAGCCTTTACAGCAGCCTGCCTCCTCTCACATTTTCACTCTGTGATTTCAGAAGTACATCCAGGAGGCGAGAAACCTGGGCACCACCATCCGCCAGCCCAAGCTCTCCAACCTGTCCCCTTCCGTTATTGCCCAGACCAACTGGAAGTTTGTGGAGGGCCTGTTGAAGGAGTGCAGAAATAAGGTATTTATTTTTATTGGAAAGAGGGTGCGGTGATTCTCAGTATTTCTCTTCATTGTGTAGCCATTTCTCTCCAGCAGAATAGTGACCTTGAAAAAAGTATGGAAAACATATCAAACGCTTTTCATGAGACACAATATGCATCCCATACAGAGCACATTTCACAAACACATTTATATGCAACGTTCTGCAAATGCATAAGTATATGCTTATGTAATTTGCTAGGATGATAAATGCGCTCATGATAATATAAAATGTTCCCTTTTATATTAAACTTAATAGCCCACAACTTAATTAGTTAAAACAGTTAAATAGTGGTTGCCAGTTATCAAACATGATTCAACTGAAAACTTGTTATTGTTATGGAACGTATATGTATTCACCAAGAGTCATCCTTTATCCCTAGGATTTCTGTTGATGCTGATAAATCGGTGGAACCTTAATGTTAGATTGTTTTATTGGGCAGCTGATATGTTGCACTGTGTAGTTACACTGCAGTTTGAATACATGGACTTCAGTGCAGTCTGATTATGTAACCCGTGGCTGCCGTTTGCTCAGACTAAGCGCATGCTGGTGGAGAAGATGGGCAGGGAGGCGGTGGAGCTGGGACATGGGGAGGTCAGCATCACCGGTGTGGAGGAGAACACACTCATCGCCAGCCTCTGTGACCTGCTGGAAAGGATCTGGAGTCATGGTCTACAGGTCAAACAGGTATAGCAGGACCAGAGACACTCAGAAACATTAGCTACTAGACATTCGCAACAATTGTTAGTATTATCATCATTCTGTCAACATACAGTTTTTGTGTTAGTATCTCAACAGCTTTGCTCAGAGCCTGTGCTACAGAATTGAGATTGTTTTATTATCAGTGGATGCTGCAGGAAATGTTTCAGCACCACCATGTGGCCATATTTGATAGAGAAAACCTTTGTGAGCTTGTCGCTGTAAACAAATAAAGAGTAACGTGTAGTTTGAATTCATCCTGTGAAATTAGTTAAACAGCCCAAACCAAGATCAAAAGTAGCGGCCAGGCTTATTGTAAGAAATCGCTTAATTCCTAAGGATTCCTAATTAAAGGAAGGATAAATCAGAAAGATGTTGGCCTCATTTTGGCTTGTCAAGCCTTGTGGTCTCATTCTAAAATGAAAGCTAAATGCTTTGAGTTACCTTTGTGAGCTTGTGTCGTCTCTTTCACCGCGACAGGGAAAATCAGCCTTGTGGTCGCACCTGTTACATTACCAGGAGAGCAAAGAGAAGAGGGACGCCACACCAGCTGGCTTAGGCCCTCCTGGTAAGACTGGAATAACTTTTCTATAGCTGAGAGCTTACTGCCATTTGTGTTTATACTGTCAGGAAGAACTGTGCTGTACATGTAGACCTTTTGTTTTCCTCCTGTGTACAAACAATGACAATATACCTTATAACAGGGGTGTCCAACTCCGGTCCTGGAGGGCCGGTGTCCAGCACAGTTTGGTGGTTCTCCTCCTCAAACACATTCACTAAACCTGACAATTAACTGGTGAGGAGAACCAGGTGTTTCTGAGCAGGGAAAACACCAAAATGTGCTGGATCATGGCCTCCAGGCCTCCGAGTTCCACACCCCTGCCTTATAACATTGTCTGAAGTATAGTATAGTCTGTATTCACTTTTTTCACATAATTTGATTAATGTAAAAGGAAAATAAAAGTCTCAGAATATGATACAGCTGTTTCGTAATAAAGGTTTTGAGAGCATCACCCCTGTGACACCATTTGTACCCTGAAAAGAAGTTTAATTCTAAAAGTATAACTGGAAATGGGACCATATAACAAAAATGATGTATTTTTCAGTGTCTCAGCTCATCTCTCTCCTATGTTTCTAGGCATCATCCATGACACAGAGAGGCGGAAGTCAGATGCTGGGTGTGCTATGCCCCCTCTAAAAATCTCCCTCATCCAGGACATGAGGTCAGTTTTGAAAAGATTAGGCTTGTCTCAGTTACTGTAAGACAGAGGTTCCCAACATTGTTAACAAGGAACCAAACCACAGCCCACAAAGGTTCTGATGGAGCGGTAGGCGCATGGCGGGGGTGGTGCCTCGACACACGAGATTGTTCTGTCTTTTGCTGTTGTCAAGGAATGTTTTGTCTCCAAATAAGAAAGAAATTGGACGGCTTCGTGGCTTGATTTGCTTTCTTTCTTCTTGCATCCCACACACAGTGTACTCAGGACAATAGCACCCCCAGTAGCCATAAATCCATATTTTGTGGAGCCGTCATATTTTCAGTTGAATAATGCAGTTTCTTCTGAATAATACGCTTTCCTTTTTTATTCTTTTCTTTGATGGTTTTTTTTGGTAAGTGTGGATCAGAAAAGCATTTGAGAAGAAGCTATCGGCAGAAAACAGAATACATGCAAGGCCAAACACAGTCATGAATTCGGGTGATATATATTTTAAATGTTCTAAAATAGATCATTTTAATGAAAATAATTAAACCTCAAGTACAATACAATGGTTATAATATGAACTACATTAGCAACAGTAATAACAATAATAATAATAATAATAATTTTAGTAGTAGTAGTCTTGTGTAGTTCATCAATTAGCCTTTCTTCTCACTGCTACATTATTGCAGATGGCACCAGTAATTTAATTGTATTCCTTTTTTGTTGAAATTGTTGAGATTTTGGAATTTGTAAGATTACTGCCATCATCTGGCCAGTAAGAGAAAAGCCAGCCTTTTTTATCTTTACCAGGTGCAGGTTTAGATTTTATAATGAGAAGATTAAAACGCACCTTTCAGTTACACTGTTTATTATTTTTAAATTATTATTATAATTCTTATTTCCAGAAGCGATGCTGGTAATCATTTCATTTCAGTGCTGATTAGTGAGTTGTATTTGAACCGTTGAGTTTAAAAGCACCTCCAGATATATTTATTTAAATGTTTTTGTGTGTAGAATTGTAAGCGGACTCTTAGTATATTTGGATTAAATAGTTTGTGTCAGCGCGGTCCTGTGGAGAAAAGGTCGCCTCCCCATTGCGTGAAGAAGACTGAGAGGGGTGGTGCGTGCATGTCGTCACATTACTTCCAGTCTAATTAGCAGAAGCCCCCCTGCAGAGCCCTCTGGTGAGACAGCAGAACGCGGGAAGACTTAGCATGCAGCAGTGCCCCCCCGTACACACTCAGCTTTAAATGTTCTCATACACACTGCAGAACTGAGGTGGGCAGCTTTCACTGACCGACCAGAGTCTAGTGCTGCTTGTTTACTTGAGTGAGTTTCTGATAGATGTCTGTCACGGTGCTGATAGTGTTAAAGCATGAAGTATTAACTGATGCCAGCATGTAAACGACTTCTCTGACTTCTCTGAGACAACAAAACGCTATCTTCTCTGCTATCTCTGGGATTTACAAGGAAATAATAAGAAGCTCTTCCAAATATGTGACTTTGGATGCAGGAATAAAGGATATGATGGTATGGTACAATTAGAACAGTGGTTTCCAACCTGGGGTCCGGGATCCCCAGAGGGGGGCGCGAGAGATCACTGGGGGGGGCGCATAATTTTTTCTGCACTAAAAACATTAAATTCGTACAATCCCAATGTCTGAGAAACGTAAAAGGGTGTGTGTGTGTATATATATGAGTATAAAAACATACAACCAGTGTTTATTTTTTGCAAATAAAAGTGTGTAATTAATCACTTCATTATTTTTGTGCGTCTATGGGGGTAGGAGTTGGGGATGGGGGGGCCCGGCTTGTCTTGGACACAGGCAAGGGGGGCTTCAAGGAAAAAAAGTTGGATACCACTGAATTAGAAGACATCCAATCATCAACTAGTTTATAGTTTATACAGATTCTGTGCATTGGTTCTGTGCATTCTGTGCAACTGATACTATGTTTATTAGAGGTGCACAATATGGACACATTGTTTGTATTATAATTACATGGTATCTTGCAATTCTGATGCCTTTCCCTATATTAAAAGGCCAATAACTTCACTTTTCTGAAATAAAAAAAGCTTGAAGTATGTAATAGTCTTCAAATATATGTTCACTGCCTTAACCACACAGTCCATACATGGATACTAAGCAGCAGGAACAGCCTGTTTTCAAATCAGATTTTTGTGATGTCATACCTCTTGAATGAGCTGAAATATAGGGCAGCCTAACAAAGGAGATTATTTACATGTACCGGTCTTAAAGGCACATATTGTCTCTTTAATTCTAAGGGATAAAAAAATGATCATCTGAAAATGAATTGTGATGAATAATGATTTTTTTTGGAACACAAACCCACACAAATGTCATGGAAAGGAAACATTTGAATATTAGAATTTTGGCACCATAACAAGACGCTGTTGCTTGATTCAGCAAAGGTGTTACACTCACATGAAGGAGTGACTGGACACTCTGAAGGAGTGACTGGACATAGTCTAAAACACTATGATTCATTAGGGACACATTTGCACACTATTATGCTGTGACCAATACAGCAATATGATGATAGATGATATTTTGTGCAGCCATCATTATAGAATCTCTTTAGTTAGTCTTTTTGTAACAATCCATGCAGACGTTGAGTGTTTTATAATCACTGATGTCCGAAACCGCGCACTACGTCAGTGCACTGAGGTTTAGTGCGTAGTGCGCACTGCCTTCTGTAGTGCGCACTGCT
>JBBJLR010000040.1:4118037-4136566 GCA_037577145.1 Brachypetersius gabonensis | reverse complement strand
GGATGCTGAGGAGAGACTGATTATGTTAGGAGGAGGATGCTGAGGAGAGACTCTGAGTGTGTTGGGAGGAGGATGCTGAGGAGAGACTGATTATGTTAGGAGGAGGATGCTGAGGAGAGACTCTGAGTGTGTTGGGAGGAGGATGCTGAGGAGAGACTGATTATGTTAGGAGGAGGATGCTGAGGAGAGACTCTGAGTGTGTTGGGAGGAGGATGCTCCTGTGATGGAGGCTCATGCAGGCAGTTGGTGTGAGAAAGCAAGATGCAGAGGAAGGAAGTGGAGACAGTTGATCTGCTGTGGTGACCCATAATAAAACAGGAGCACCCGAAAGTAGAAGAAGAAAAAGACAAATTAATGCCTTGCTTTACACCTGCTGAGTGAAACTAATGTTACACTGGGCCAAATATCGCAGTGCATGTTTTGAGCCGGTTTAAAAAACAGTGAAACATACATATATTTTTTACATTATACTGTTGTGTTTTATAGTTTTTATTATTATAGGTTATGCTGCATCTGCTTTCTTCTCTTGTACTGTCCACTTTTAATTTCCCATCTGTTGGACTAATAGAAGGTTCTCTTATCTTAATTTATCTTATCTTAAGAGAAGGACAGAATTTTTAAATGTGGTGTAGGGCTGGATTGGGTTGTGTTTTTTATTGAGTGCCTCTAGTTACTCCACTCATTCATCTGATAGTTTATTCATCTTAAACTTCCCCTCTCTGTAAACAACCTCTCAGCTCCTCATTTCCCGCCCTTTCTAGCACTCATCAAAACAAACAGCAGTGTAGTCTGGGAAAACGAGTCCTCTTAAATGAAGCCAATGAGATTTTTTTATTTTCTGTTTAACTAAGAGGGCTAACTGGCAAACCTGTTCTACAAAAAGTTGCAACACGACACGCGACGTACTATTAGTCGTATTAAAAATAAATGATCAAACAGTAAAATAATATGTAGTGATTTTTTATTTTCTTCGCACCTTCCAGCAAATCCCAAGATGCACTTTTCTTAAAAGGCACCACGGAGCTCGTTGATTGGCTGAAGTCTCTTTCAAACCGTGGCGCTCTTGTCCATATATGGAGTTCCTGCGAGGCGACGCTCCATTTTGCTTCAGCGTTAGAGTGCTAACGCTGCTCCCCCGTTCATCCGAGTGAAGGAAGACATGCGCAGTGCGGAGGAATAAAACGAACGGAATTCAAAGTTTCCGACGGTAAGTGTTCACTTTGTGTGACTCTAAACTTTTGGTTGAATCGTGGCACTTTTTTGCAACGCGTTCTGACCGCATGCGTGTACTTTTTCCGTGAGAACTGCGACCTTTGCGCTGCATTATTTACATTCAACAATAGAGCGTGGCCGCGGAGCGTGGCATGGCAGCTGCAGCTAGCAGGCTAAGCTACTCCCTAACAATAGCCAACTCCGTCCAAACAGGCGATTTGGCGCTCTCCATGGGTTAAAGTTTGAATAAAGAGGCGCTCACTTCATCCCTCGACGCCTTTTACTGGCTTTAAAATCACGTTGTGTGTGAAAAATGGCGACATTTTCTCCAAAAGAGAATTTGTTCAGTAAAAATGTTTAAGACGATCTCCCGCCCCCTTTTTGTGTCTCGGTGCTCGTCTTAACAAAAAACACATTAGCCCCCCAGCTCGCTGTTTTAAGTTGGCTTCGGTTTAATGTTAAAAACTTTTAAAGTTTGTTTGTTTCCCCCCCCACACGAAACCTAACAGAGTTAACGTTGCTTCTCGTCCTTAGTAACGGCAGCGTAACGACTCTCTCCATGGAAACCGACACAAGATGCGCGCGCTTTAATTCTATTCACTCAAAACAAAGTTAGAAAGGACGCCTTTTTAAAAAACAAATGTTAGACTCGTAGTTGTTTTTAATTATTTTGAATACTTAAGCATCTCCAGTACTTTCGGTTTCATAGTCCCGCTTCTCACCGACCTAGACACATTGTTTGACCCCATTTAATTGAATTGGCGCGCCTTGCTGTCCAGCATTAGTTACTTGTAAAGACATGTGCAGCCTTTTATTGAATCCATGTAAGACAACATACAACCTTTATTCAACTCTAATGCTTAAAACGGGTCATGGTTTAACGTTATGTGTTTAAATAAGTCGCTGTTATTGTTAAAGCAGGTGTTGTGAAGTGTGAAAAGTAGGTCAGTGCTGCTGACGCGTGAGATTTTTGAGGCAAAGCCAATCATTTTTCCCGATTTTTCCCCTGATTTTTTTTTGGGATACCAACGTGTTTTAAATCACACAAATCGAAGAGCGGACTGAAAAGTAAAGATTTGACAAGCTTGCAGTGACCGCCCCCTTAAATAACCCGCCTAAAACCGGAGCCTGGTGTTGAGTAGGGTTCCAGCTGCTCTAACGCTTGTTTACATTCACTTACAGAAGCAACGAGCCATGTTCGGCTTCCACAAGTCCAAGATCTATCGCAGTCATGAGGGGTGCTGTATCTGTAAGACCAAGTCGTCCAGCTCCCGTTTTACAGACAGCAGCAGATACGAGGAGAACTTCAGACTCTGCTTTGGGTAAGAGCTGTTAAGCTCCCACCGACTGTTCTGCAGTGGGTGGACACATTTCTGCACCAGAGCTGTTCATACTAATATTGTCCTAGTGCAGGATTTAACTTGTTCCAGTCGGTTGATAAATAGTTATATTGTATAAGTGCTTTGTTTCTAATATAATATTATATAAGTATGAATGCATTCACGAATACACATACATGTTTTTTTTTAATATATGTGTATATATAGATGAGGATATATATATATATATATATATATATATATATATATATATAAAATTAATAAATGCATATTTATTTGCTTTTTTTATTGATCAGTTTATCTGAGGACAGAGTTGGGGACATCTGCAATGCCTGTGTACTGCTGGTGAAAAGATGGAAAAAATTGCCACTTGGATCCAAGAAGAATTGGAACCATGTAAGTAGAAGTTAAATCCTTGTGCTTCCAAAACACATGGTTGCTTTTACCCTTGCCCTTCCTTTGATATTCATTCTTTTTCTTCAGGTTGTGGATGCAAGAGCAGGCCCTGGCTTTAAGCTGACAAAGCCTAAAAAAGTGAAAAACATTGATGGGAAGAAAAAAAGCAAGCTGAAGAAGTTGCATAAATTCAAACGACAAAGTAGGTCTGCTTTTTTGTTTTGTCTTTTGTTGGTATGACGAGCGTTTGTATATTTGTAATTTAATTTTCTTCAGTGTTTATGGTACAAATTAGTGGTCTTGACTGGACTGCAAACAGCTGTTTTATAAACAAATTCATTTTTTAATCCGATATGGAAATATTGTGGTAAATTTGGATTATTTTTTGCTAAATTTGAAATTTTTTTTACATGTCCTACATGTATCCCTTTGTTGTCCATGTATTCTAAAAATGTTTTATTCTGAACTGTTATAAAACATCATGCATTGGGTGGAGTATTCTGCGCAACTGCCTTTTGTGATGTAGCTTTTAGAGGGAAACGTTTCTTGTGTAGTTCCAGTCGCCCTGAATGAGATTTTGAACTGTTAGGAGTTTTTTTTTTATGCCCACATTTCACATCGAACCAGTTGAATGAGATAAAGGTCTGTATCCAGTGTGATTCGGCTCTCATTTATGATGAATCTTGGGAATTGGGAAGTATGATTTATTATAACTTTTGCTCTGGTTTTGTTAGATTCTGATGCCCACAGCACTACATCCAGCATATCTCCCCCTCAGTCTCCGAGCCACAGTAACCAATCTGACGACGGCTCAGACATTGAGACTAAGCAAAGGCGTCCGACCCCTGCTGGCTTCTCATTCCTTGACCTGTCCTACTGGAAAAGGTAATGGGCTGAATAATAAATGAATCCTGTTTGTGATGCAAGTTAAATTCACATCCATAACTCGTCCTCTTTCTGTATTTGCAGGCAGAAAGTGTGCTGTGGGATCATCTACAAAGGGCGTTTTGGTGAGGTAATTATAGATCCTCGCCTTTTCAAGCCCTGCTGCAGCACCAAAGAGCAGGCAGCGCTGGCGTCCACCTCAGACACTCAGAACTCCACAACACTGCCCTCTCCTCTCCCAGAGGACTTAAAAGAGACTTGGTGACCAGTTTCCTTCACCAGCTCCTGTGTCTCATTGAGGCTCCCTAGCTTTGTCTCCAGTGGCAGACTCGAATATCATTCCCACATTAGTTCACTGTGTATGAATACCGTTGCCTATTTTCCCTGCTTTTGTTGTTAGCAGTTTTTTCTGTTTTTGTATTTTTTTTTATTAATAATTTAGAAAACAAGGGAGCAAAAAATAACGGGCATTAGTAAATATTCATAGGATCTGAATCGGGTTTAAAATGGGTTAAGGCGAGTAATACAGGTATTTTTATTTTATTATGAATTTTTTTTGGCACTGTAATATGAAATTTTGTAGTGTTTGTAAATATCTTTATTTTCAATACTAGTGCACCAAAATCCTCCTCTCTGGCTCCCAGTTTCCTGTATGTAAATTGAGTTAAAAATGTTCATGAACTGCCATATTAATCAAACAGGGCTCTGTGTTATGAAATGGTTCAATGCAACTTGGTTACACCGTGCCTCTCACTTTTTTCCCCCCCCCGATCTGCATGTTATTAGGGCAGTGAATGGGTCGTTGCTTTTTCACAATGTGAATACAACTCAGTTTTTGTGTTCATTACATGCACATCTGTTTAATCCCTCGTTTTTGGGTTGATTTCAAATTGGTTTTCATGAGATGTCAGGATTCAATAGCAGAGTTCACACTTCAACACAAGCTGCGATTCTAAAGTGGTTTTGAACGCGAACCCTTTTCCATCAGCTTGCAAATCAAGAAATAAAAATGCATACTTTAATATCGATGTCAAATTCTATTTATGAAAGCATTCTAAATAAGCATGAGTTCAAGTGTATAATCTCTGGTTCTAGTATCTCGACATTAAACGTGCTAGTGTGCCTGTTACTACTGTTTTTATTTATTTGTTTGGGTTGTTTTAGTTTGGGTCACAAGAACCTGTTTCACTACAGACTTTAACCCTAAGACATGATGCATTTGTGTGGCAGACCTATCACTTAGTGTGTGTCTGTGCATCTAAACTGAAATCTGGCTTGGCATCATGATACAGACCATAGCTTTTCTGTTGCGACTCAAAATGTGAGGGGGTGGGCAAATACCACTGCTTGCGAGGTAAACTAGCATTTTTCACCATTAAATTTTGTCCAGGTAATTTAGCATTCATAATGGTACATTGGAATTCAAATTCAGGTTGAATATGTGTTTCATTTGTAAGACCATTTAAGTTTTTCATTGTATTATTGGATTGAATGAATGTGGAAACTCACCAGCAATACTGGGTCAACAGTGATGTTGACCAAAACGTCTCTTTGTTTTCAGAATACAAGAAAGCTAATACATGATGTCAGTATGGTTCAGGGAAACTATTTACTTGGTACATTTACAGTCATTGTTAATGTGCCTTATAAGAGATTTAACTGATATCGGAACATGAATTTGTCTTTTCTAATTTATACTATTTATTCAATTCTGTCTGTACAATTAATGCTGTAAAGAGGTTTTTGTGCACTTTTTTTTATACTTTTTATAATGTTTTTGATATTTTGTATCTTAATTTTCATCACATTTGTATTTTAATAAAATTTTGTAAAGCAGTTTGGTTGTGGCGTTTCATTACCAAATTGAGCAAATATAATCAAGTTAAAGTGAAGCAAAACAAGAAAAATAATACACATGTTGGGTTTTATCAGTTAGTCTCTTGGTCAAGGTCACTGAGATTTTGCTCAAGCTATTACACTCTTAAAACACTAGAGGGTGCCAAAGACAATTATATAAGTCACAGTGACGCCTGCAATGTACCGTAGTCTTCTTTCAGAATGCTGTATTGTCCAGGACTAGGCTTAATCCCTGATTCGGAAAACTTGCCCTTGAGTTTACACCTCGGGATTAAACTCCTCTAGCTCACAACCGAATAGAACCAAACAGAACGTAAATGATATCCTGAATACACATGCAGTCTGAACTGGCTTGCCCTGTAATCTGCCTTCCTTGCATCAGTCAGAAGTGGTGTAATATTTAATGATTTAAGCCTTTAAAATGGTACTTTTATGACATGCTGTATGAGTTTAACACATCTAACACTATCCTATCATAATTTTTTTTTTATTAGTTGGGCACCCACCGCAAACTGTCATCCTGCTGCATTACTCTCACTTCTGCTTTTTTGTGGTTTTGTCTCTGAAAGAAAAACCCTTCAGTAACTTTTCGTAATTTTGTGATGGGCTGTGATTAAATTACCACATCAATAGCAACAAAGCAGCTGATTTACTGTATGACAAATTAATCTTTATGTTCTTAAATATTTAGTTTTACACACAGATCAGCCACAATATCAAAACCACTGACGGTTAAAGTGAATAACACTAAATATCTCATTAGATTTGGTCAACGGGGGCATATACAGTATTAGGTTCTTGAGGTTTGTGTCTTCTGTATTCATACTGTAGATTGTATATTATTATTTTAATGCACAGTATGTTCATTGTGTCTTTTATAGTGTTTTATACACTATTGATCGGAACCAAATTCCTTGTATGTGTTCGCTCACATACTTGGCCAATAAACGTGATTCTGATTCTGATGTGTTGGAAGCAAGAAATCATAGTTTGCTTCATAAGGGGCTGTTTAGCTGCAGACTGGTCAGAGTACCCATGCTGACCCCTGTCCACAACTGAAAGCAACTTAATTGCACCAACATTGGTCCATGGATAAATGGAAGAAGGTGGACTGGTCTGGTGAATATGTGGATGGTCCGGCGCTTTATTAAACTAGGCACCAGGAAGAAGGCAAGCTCTTGGAGGTGGTGTGATGCTCTGAGCAATCTGTGGGTACTGACTGCTTTGACATCAACTACTGTCATTGACAATTATCACAATTATTATGTTTCTCGACTTTTGTAGTTTCTGTTTTGTACTTGACCTGACGCCTGTTTGTGAGCTGTTCTCTAATTTATGGTAAGCAGAAGAGATGCTGACTTTCTATACGTCCTCAGATAAGGAGCTGTGTTTACTGTGTCTTAAATTAAAATAAGAAAAAAGTCAGTGCTGATACCAACTTTGTTCCTGCTGACTGCATGCATTCTATGTGGTGGGAGCCTTATTTGCATAAAAAATAAACTACAGGCTTGTAACCAACAGAGAGTGTTCAGTGTTCCTCTTTTTTCCATTGGTTTGAGTCAAGAGATTTTTTGCCACATGCTACCCACCTGTCAGTGGTGTTCCCTAATGACAGTGTGCTTTATGTGGCTATAAAGTGAAAAGCAATAGTGACCGTTCTGTCATACGTGAACAGCACGAAATTCGTCCTCTCTGTTTAACCCGTTCATTCAAATGAAGCAGGGGCAGCCAGAAACACAGCACCCGGGGAGCAGTGTGTGGAGACGGTACCTTGCTCAGTGGCGCCCCTAGCAGTCTTGGGAATTCAACCCACAACTTCCTGATCGCAGGACAAACGCCCCAACCAACCACCCGAGCCTTAATTCATGGTTTGAAGAACATGACTAAGGTACTCAGTTGGTCTGCAAATTCCCCAGATCTCATTCTAAGATGTGTTGGATAGACCTCACAATTTATAGGAAAGGGGTTCTCAAACTTTATATTCAAAGGTCCTAATCTAATTTCTAGGTGAAAGATCAAACGATAATCAAATCTATTTGATTAAATTTGCTCACAACATACAGTCAAAAGAAATGCTGCTGTTTGCCTGTGAGCTAATTGTTTGCATGTGAACCGAATCCACTCACACTTTTGATGATAAAGTATAGTATGCTCTGTAGTTTTATGAAAAGGTTTAACTATAACCTTGATTACCTTAGCTACTGTTATAACATCTCCATCAGCGGTGACTCTTTTAATGACAGAGATATTTTAATGTGGACACAAAGCCTGAGAATCAGTTCATCTCAGGGCAGGAAAAACCTAAAATAAGTTATATTTTACAAAACCGATTTATTGAAGCATACACTTAATTGCATTGGCAATGTGTTCCTTCTAGGATTGTGGTCCGGATACGAACCGGGTTCCAGACTTTGAAGCAAACGTCTTGTTGTAGATACAACACCTCCAGATGTCTTGTTATATATATATATATATATATATAAAACACTGTCAACACACATAAGGCTCAGCGCAACATCTTTTAATAGTAATATACAATTTGTTAGCCTGTTCTGTAGCATAAGCTTTATTCCAAAATACAAAAATATACAGAAATAGAAATCTTTATTGTCACTGTGCTTTAAGAACAACGAAATTGTGTACCGTCCCATTCAGTGCAAATAAAAAGAGCAGAAAGTTTTAAGAGAGATAACATAAAAAATATATATAGTATATAATATATTTTGTAAATTACAAAACAAGAAAACTACTGTATATAAAAAAACAAGAAGAAAAGTAAGGTTAGCAAAGACATAAAAAAACACAAAGCAAGAAGAGCGTTGAATGGGAGAGTCTGTGAGCGCCACCATCTTGGACGATAAGACCAAAAATACATTCACAAAAATGGTGAAAATGGGATTTTTTTTCCCTTTGGTAACACAATAAAGAGTGTTATTGCATATTATAGGGAAAGAACATGGACAAAAAAGGGTTCCCAGGGCCAGAGTGAGTTCCGCCGTTCAGACCTCTGTCAGTATCATGAGTTCATAAGGCTCATGGATAAGTTCTTTGTTGATTGTTGCTCCTCATGATTGGATTTACAGGTGATGGATAATAACCACAGGAACACCAAGACACCTGGAAGATGAATTGCACAGGGAAGTCATGTTTCACATGTTCTTTTGTAGACCAGCCCATGACGTAAAGACAGAGGGCCGGACCCCAGACCCAGATTAAAGATAATCCTAGACTAAAAAATTTCAATAGTGATTAATCACCCAGGCAGCAATTTAGCCCAAGGTTAATACACTGACCTTAAAGCAGTACCTCACTCAAAAATTAGCAAAAAATCTGCTGCTTACCCCAAATATAGTAAAAAACAAACAAAACAGAACACAATAATGAAGACATGGTTCTGAGATTTACTCCTCAAGTTTTTAGTGTGTTAAAAATCTGCACTCGTTCACTATGTAGGGCACTATGTAGTGAGTCAGCCATTTTCTAGTGGTGTCCGAACCATCAATTTCACCCACTAGTTAGTGCACTACAAACTACAAAGGGACATGCCAAAATCTAGTGTTCAGACACTGTACACTACATGAATACACATATACCATCATGCAATGCGGGTTTCTTTTACTGTGCCCTACATAGTGAACGAGTGCACATTTCGGCTACACTGCACACTACTGTTATCGCACGAAACTCAGAGGAAGGACAGACAGAAAGTGGGAATTCAAACGGAGGAGTTTCAGATTCTTTCACTTTTCTCTCTCTCTCCGCGGAAGACAGTAGTATCCAGGGCTGGAGTGGGACAAAGAAACAGATGGGGTTCCGCGCCGGCCCAAAATTGACATCGGTGGACAGGCATGTGCCTGGTGGGCTGATGTGCCCAGGTAATTTTGGGCCAGTGCAGAATCCCGTCTGCAGGTCCGGATCGCATTCCACAGCCCACACATGAGACGGGGGCTGTGTCTAAACTAGAGAGACGAGACGTGTATTTATGCGACAGAGATAAATTGCCAAGATCCGGCACTATTTCAGCAACAGTTAGTAAAAACACAACATCCTGAGTGTCCGAAATTAACAAAACGTCACTTTCCATTTTTCACTAGTTAGCCCCCTATAGAGAAAACACTGTGTAGTGAACGAGTGAACAAGTGCACTTTTTGGACACAGCTTATGTCTTGGTGGGTTAGTTTCCTTTGGGGTGAAGAGAAAATTGTTTGTGCCAAACTGCTATTTTAAGGTTATGGTTCTGCTTTATACTGACACTTACCTTGAAATGCATTGAGAATTGTGAAGAGGTAAATTCCTGGTAGACTTAGGGGTCCATGTGTGGTGATCGCCAGACCCCAGGGGAGCCCCAAAACGCAGCTGAGACCCAACACGGTGACCCAGTCCTTCCAAAACCTGCCCACTCTGTTCTGGACCTGGACACTTCGCACTCTCAAGAGCCGCATCTTCATTACAGCCTGTACCAGTATTACAGCATTGAAGAGCAGCACCAGCCCCAGATAACCATTCACTGTTGAGTACCTCGCTGCCTCAGAGGTCACCCAGCAGCTGCACGATCAGGAAGAAACACAGACATAGAAGAGAAAATGAATACAGAGCTGAAGAGATTGGAAAGTTTTGGAACTATTGTATGAGCCTTACAGGTCAGTAGTTCTGCAGTCGGTCTTTGTCAGGCTGCACTTGCCATAAGCCCCTGCTACACCACAGATTGTCACTGTAACTGTAGGAACTCCTACAAACAAGAGGGGGATAGCTTTAATTTTCAGTTTGTATTGTCACTAAACAAAATGGGTCACTATCTAGAGAAACAGAAATATCAAAGGGTTGGAACCGTTTTTATCGAGAGATAAATGTGGTGCTGTCAAAATACACAAAGATACCAGTTTAATGGCACACTGCCATCCTTCTTACTTTCCAACAATGGTCACACAGTGCTATGTAAAAGTTCTATGCAAATAGTTTGAGACCAGTTGTGTCAGCAGTGGCTTTCTTTCCGCCAGTTAAAACAGAAGTTAACATTAGAATAACTGCAAACGTATCAAATAATCTTCAATAATGTATCAATAATCTTTTTTCTAAAAAGTAGTTGATATTGTGTAGTTGAGCTAGTTACAAGAACAAAGGTTTAGTTCCAGATTTCTGCTCTATGCCTCCATTGCTTAGATTTATAAAATTCCATAAACAACACACTTAATTGAATCTAATCTAATCTCTTTTTCTTGCACTATTTAATCTTGCACTACTTAATCTGCACATTTTTGCACATAATCATTGCACTACATTGTACATATCCACTTATAAATGTATATCCATTGCACACACACATTTGTAAATTCTGTTTATATATTTTATACAAATGTCAATCCTGGAGATAATTAAACTGTAAATGTTGTTCATATCCAGGCATATTTAAGATCACTGTAGCAATCTGGAAAATTGTTCATCTACTTCTAATTCCTGCTTATAGTTAATACAAACTGTATATTATGTTCATACTACTGTACATCCATCTGTAAATATTCAGTTTCTTCTTTTACAGATCACCTTACATATACTTATAACTCATAACTTAAAACTTTTACCTTTATCCTGCACTTGCTGCTTATTGCACTGCTGGTTAGACCTAAACTGCATTTTGTTGCCCTGTACTTGTACATGTGTAATGACAATAAAGTTGAACCTAATCTAATCTAATCTAATGAAGTAAAAAGAGCCCACCAGGAATTTGATGGCAGCCACACTGCTTCCATGAGGTTGTCTGTAAATATAGCTATACATAAATGATGCGATACATAAAAACACTATTTACTGTATTCATTGTAATATTTCCGTTTTTACACTTAGCACTACTGCTCTGTAGTAAGTATCATTTTCTCAGGTGTGCAGACTTTTGCACCATAGTGCATATAATGAAAGTGAAATTGTTCAAATGATTGTTGGAATGACTTTTAATGACTTTGAACACATTGCTGAAAGCCCCACTGCCCAGGCCTGCCTAAGAGGAGTGAGAGGACAATTAACATAAATAACACCAGGTAACACATTTTTTATGAAAGATCTGATTCATTGCAAGTCGAGTTTCATATTAGTCTCACTGATGCGTGTGTCTCACGCTCAATGCGTGAGTCTTGGCAACCCTGTTATCTACATGTACAACAAACAAACAACATATTAATGTGCAAAAACGTGTAAGAAGAACAGAAGACAGTCAGCCGAGCCGCCGAGTTTAGTTTTTTCTAAAAATGACGTTTCTAACTGAACCCTTGAAGCTACATGAAAAGAAACATTACCATCGAAATCAGCGCCGAGATTGTAAAAGAAACACATGTTTGGTGCCTGGTGTAAAGTAAAGTGCCCCCTTCTAGTCACAACTGAACACACCACAGCACACAGTGTGAACAGTGTGAAGTTATTTCTCTGCATTCAACCCATTCAATAAGTGATAAAGGGGGCTGCCACCAATGAGGAGCAGTGTGTGGGGACAGCACCTTGCTCAAGGGTACCTCAGTGATGACACTGAGATTTGAACCCACAAACTTCTGATTGCCAGGGCAACTCGCTAACCACCAGAACAAAGAGTTTTTTAAACAGATTCCATTGTTATCTGATTTTTATTGTTCTCCAGGCAGTGAAATGTTGTGTCTTAGCCTCAGTGCCATGACAGTGTTTTCTACCCCTGTTCAAATAGCTTTCAATAGACTACTACAGCACATTAAGTTATTAAAGGTAAGATGAACAGTCCAAAACCTTTCTTTGGAATGTTTTTTGCTGTGGCAAAATGGTTGATGTAGGATGATGAATGTTATATGAGCTCAGCTGTTTCATATAGATGTAAACAGCCATCCACCCGTTTCAAATAGTCTCCGAGGTTAAATGTTCTCAAATCATGGTATGAAACAAAAACAATTCACTGGAACTGCAACATAAGGTTAGACATCTCAAGCGACAGGGAGCACTTTACATGACTAATACATGTGCATTTAAAAAAAGAGTTCTTCCAGACATGACCCACTTATGAAGCACGTCCACGCAAGCAACTGGAGAAAAGAGGCTGTTGCTGGAACTGAGGATGCGAAGCTGTTGCTGGAACTTGCTGATACAGTGCATATGGCAAACAAAAGCCTCAAATCAGCAGCCTTTTTTTTTTTAAAGACGAAAGAATCTGAAGTTTAAAGTTGGTGCAGATAGCTAAAGCATGGGCCAGACTGACTCATGGTTAAACCCGTACTCTGTGGCTTTCACTAGCATATAAAATGTGACACATTCCTAGAGAAGGTTAAATGGGTGTATATTTGCAGCCTGCACTCACACTGATGTGTACACCCCCTTTTGTATTAGCTGTGAAGTGGGTAGGATTATGACTGCGATGCTTTGTAAAGGATGGCCGTATCTTTGTCAACTTACCCCAGCCCACCAAGCTCAGTTTGAGTGAGTATCTCCTGATGTAGATGTTAAAAACCCGCACCAGCAGCAGGTAAAGGTGGAAGCCTTCGATAGCAGTCCAGGTTAAAGTGGCCAGCAGGGCCCAGTGCAGCATGAGTCCCAGAGGCCAACAGACTGTCCCCTCTGCTCTGGACCAATAGGAACTGGCCAGGAACGAGAGGTGCAGCAGAAACAGCGAACCTGTCAGCTGTATATGAATAATGATAGAGTTCTCTAATTTAGTCTTCCTGTGGACAGAAGGGTCACATATGCTACAGTTAGAATTTTTCTCAGAGCTTTACATTGAGATTTCAAAGACAATCAATGGTAACACTGCACACTAAGACTTGGCTTATAAAGGGTTTATAGAGGATTTACAATCATGTTGTTAATTAGGTTGTGGACAGTTTATAAATCCTTAATAAAGATCTTAAATCTTTCTAGTTGCTTAGTCTATCTTGTTCTCAGGCTGAATGTTAGACTGTCAGCTTTATCGGGTATTTGTGCAACGGCCTTTAAAACACCAGATCTTGCCAGATTGTGGGCCTGCGTCAATGTATGGCTTCTGTTATATCTAGTATATAACTGCTTATTAAAGATTTATAAAATGTCTACTATAAAATGAACAACCTGATTATAAATACATTTATAAATCCTTTATAACGTTAGTCTACTTGTAACGTGGTACCCATTCGATACATCTATACTGGACACTATTTTTTTCTATTTCTGTGTGCTCTATAGATAAACTAGAAACAGAACAGTTTAAACTAACAGGCAGTCCATCTTGGTTATACTGTTTCTGTATTTGAGGTTGTGTAGAAGCACTTAAAACAGACACTGGGCCTAGGCCTGTGCAGTGTTGCCACACTTCTTTCCTGATATTAAGATTTTGTATTCCCCACTTAGGCCAAGAACAGACCATGACTATGTGTACTATTTAAAGCTGTCCCACCTTCTATATATGAACACCACAATGGCGACAGCTGTGAAAAGTACAGAAAGCGATGACCCAGTGTATGTAATGTACTGAAGACGCTGAACGTTGTCGTGGTCTGGCACATCAGAGCTCTGTCAGGGATCAACATTGTGAATGAGAGTGATGTTCAGAACTGATTTTCAGAAAGTTTGACCATATATAGCCGTCACTTACAATAAGTACAGCAAAAAAGCTGAGGTGATTACAACGGCAGAGAAAGTCTGAGTTGTTCTGAATAGTGCTGCAGCCATCTGTGCTCCAAATGCCTGAGACACACACACACACACACACATGCACACACACACACGCGCACAACCACACAAACATGTTATGGGAAGTCATCAAACAGCTCTGCTCTGCAATCTTGTTTCACAAACAAACAGAATTCAGACACCCACAGCTTGTCTGCCAATTATTTCAATAATGTAAAAAGACAAGAGTTTGTTTGAGCACCTTGATCATTATTGCTTGGCATCTTCCAGAACACACACAGTCCATTGCGATCCTGAAACATATGAAGGTTTTATTGCCAAATATACAAATGACAATTCTGAAGTTACCAAATTTGCACATTTAATCAGTAGTTGAGACCAAGGATGGTTGTTAAACGTCCATAAATCAGAGACTCAAATATGTCTTTTTCATTTAGAAGAAGTGTTGAAATCTGCTGCTTACTCAAATCAAGAAAGTTGGAGTGAGATACAAAAAGTTTCAGTATTACAACATCTCCCATTGCAGGAACAGAGCATAGCCTGCCCAGTACTAGTCAGGCATTCCTTTGCTAGATTTATTTTGTGTATTTGACACTTGTATGGGGTTTACACATCAAGTTAAACAAGAGAAAAGAGTAAAGAGAAAAGTGAGAGAAGATTCTGCCTGCAGAAAGGCAGATGCATACTGTTACATACAGATACAGACGCATATTGTACTGTTGCATAATCGTGTCACCGTATGACACAAAGTCTCTACACATTTCCTGTCAGCCGCGGAGGGCGGATATCAGTGATACCATCATATAGCTTCTTTTTCTGTGGTGAAAGTAGTGATCTTACAACTCACACCACTCTATTAAGCCTGTTCTTTGATCCTGCTAGTAGTCTAGTTCCAGTATACTATTATTAACAGTGTGTATGACTGTCCAGCCTACAGCACGTGTTAAATTCTCTGTACTTGTGTTTGCTTGTGAATTGCTTACCTGCGTCAGGTTGGTGAACTTGATGATAACAGGGTGAGAAAGGTTGTAAACATCTTTAACACCAAGCCACACGCCTAAGACTTGCTCTTGAGGTGTTCCATTGTTTGAAGATGCCTAAAAACATTGGTATGACTCACTAAAGCTGTTTGCATGATCTCAGATGACTTTTTCAGTGGTTTCAGCACATTCATATTTGCACTAAGCTCAATTGTTTTGGTTGAAGTGTGTTGGGAACTAGCTTAGAGCTAAAACGTGTGACATCTGGAAGACTTGGTCTGAGAAACAAGCAACAGAATTCCAGTCCTAGAGGTCCAAGAATACCAATCATTCAATTAAATATCTATGAGAATAGTCTATTAATCTATTGATATACAATTTGTTCACTCTTTGTGAACCCAGTGCCACTTCAACATGTCCATCTTAAAACCAGCTCGGTACCAGCTGTGCTTTGCAAATTTCTTTCTTCAAAGCAATTAGCTGACACAGATATTTCTGAGGGGATTAGATAGAAGACCTACTTGCATATAAAATTGTGAAAGTCAGAGGCAAACAATAAGTTTCCATGCCTGGAGTTAAAAAAAAAAAAATCTTACAGCCTTGCACAACATGATAAAGAAGAAGTTACTGAGAAAGAAACCAGACTAAACAAAAATAACTGTTTCACCAGAACACTGAAACTGGACACATGAGAGTAACATTTAATGGACTGATGAGTCTAAAATTATAACTGGAATTACTTGGATCATGAGAGGCAGAAAAAACTAAAGCTTCTAAAGAAGCATAAAACATTTTTTGTCAAAACGCTAATATACACGTACATATTTCAAGGTTGTAATTTTCAAATAAACATGTGTTTGATGCTAAAAAATGAAGAATTTAATGGCTGTTTCGGTCAGAAATTAAATAAATGACAGGGTGGTTTGTAGGCCTATGAGTTGAATTTGGTGTCTTAAATCAGGAAGAGTCCTAAATTGTGTAGAAACCATTGATATAAAGAGTATGAGATGGCACTGACCTTAAAAAAGCTGTGGTTGAGAACAGATACGGTTAACGCCACTAACTCCTCCCCGCTTGGCTTTCCCCGACTACTCCTCTGGATTGCTTCTGAGGGAATGTGGATTACATGTCCATACTCTGTGTCCACTCTGGCCTGTAAAGGAATGGGTTATCCACAATTCATTGTGTTGTTTTTATGAACTGCTCAATGCTAATGTATGTTACAGAACCCCACAGAACACTAGAAAACTAAGTTAAGATGTTTAAAATGTTAAACATGTAACAAACATAACTGCCTACTTGTAAAACCTAATGAGGTCCACACAGTCTAGAAGCCTAATAACAGACAGAGACCTGAACAATGAATTCTAATAGTTGTACTAGGATGTTGTGCGCTGGTGCCCTATATGTGCCTTTGTGTTACTATGATTTACAACTTCATGGTTTACAGAGAATGTTCAAGCATGCACAGTAAATGCCTGTTGTCTTGTGTATGTAGGATATTAGCACAGTCTTACCTCTGTGCTGGAATTCACAGCCTGCAAGTACAAGTCTGGGTTTCTGAACCTAGCACGAGTCCTTTTGCAGTCTCTTATATTGTTTTCGACACACCTGTACAAACCAGTCCAGCATAATGTGTCAAGTTTCCATAAGTGTATAATATCGACAGTGACTCTGTCAGGAGAGCAATACGATATTCAAGGTGCTTTCTGATGAATGATTTGTGATTTAACTATTTGTTTAGTGCTTCTCAAAATTGAATGATTAAATAAACATTAGAAGTGTGTATGTATGTACATATATGTTCCATTGATCGTAACTGGTGCATAGGATTGAGTATCCGTCTCTCTTTTAAAGATCTTTTTTCAACCACGTAACTTACCGAGGGATGTTCAAGGCACTCTGGTTTTGACAACATGTAGTAACCTCAGAACAAAACCAGGGATCTGAGCATGGCACTGGATTAGATATCAGCATGTTTAACAAAGGAAGAACGAAAAAAGAAACATTATCGGCCGAAAACACAATTTAGCAGATTAACATCCTGAAACTCACCCTCTAGTAAATCCTTAACCACAGCTCTGAAAAATTAATAAGCCATTAATTAACTTAAACCAGCTCAAAGCACACCTACACTAAGTGTTTCACAGGCCTGGCAGCTTTGGGTTATAGGTTGCAAACGGGTGTTAAGAGCTAGAAAATGAAAATGTGGTTTCTCTTGATAACTTTGAAATGAATGCCAATAGCTGGTGTGAGTTTCAGTTAAGGCTAAATCTTAGAATTTATGATGTTTTTTGTCCTACCTCTGGTCCAGGCCATGCAGCAAAGCACAAAAATGACAAATAAACAAGGTCTCCTCATTTCTTCAAAATACTTTTCACTGGTTGCCAACTGTCACTGTTTCCCTTTTGGTTCCTCATCATGAGATCTGACCTTTTTGCATGCGTGTGGTTTGTTGCTGAATCAAGGCTATTGTCGTCACACAGCATGGTGCACACCATGATGTGCGCACTTCAAGAACATATATGGTTTATCAACCAGAGGAATCTTGTAGCATTTTATTTGTTACAAATTGTGACATTATAAAAGAAAAAACAGAAAAACAAAAAGAAGATTACAGACAGGAACAGGCAATGGGGAAGTAGGGCTGTGTTCCCAGGTGGTAGCTTAAAAATACACTGTGAGAGTTTACAGTTTTCTCATAAAGCCTATACAACCCTGGAAACCACTGCAAAAATGGTTAGTTTCTCAGGTTGTGTCTTTTAGAAGTAAGTATTGAACTAAACAGCTTTGTTTTATTTTTTAAGAACTGCTGACAATATTTCTCCTCATTTCCAAATAAATATTGCTCTTTAAAGCATAATTTTAAAGGGAATGACAGAAATGATGCAGTGTTTACAGAACTTATAATTCAAAGAAAACAAATCTCTCGTTCTCTCTCAAACAAAATGGCAATAATGAGCTTTGACGAACTTCTAGTAGTGTTTTACCGTTAGTTTCATCTCGTTCCTCAGAATTAAACAGGCTGTATTTGTGACTTATATATGGAAATGACCTCAGTTTTGAATGGCTGCCATATTTATCTGTTCAGTCTGGGCTTAAACATCCCTTATAATTTAAAGATTATTGGTAGTTTATGGGCAGATGTATGTTAATGAGTGTGATTCCATCTCATTATCCTAATCCCTATCCAAAAGAATTTGGTTTTAATAACTCCCAGGAATTATCCTAGAAGAAGTATGGACAATA
>JBBJLR010000040.1:4079491-4117937 GCA_037577145.1 Brachypetersius gabonensis | reverse complement strand
AGAGAGAGAGAGAGAGAGAGAGAGAGAGAGAGAGAGAGAGAGAGAGAGGGAATGGACTTTGTCCCCAGCTGCACTGGCTTGAGCTTAGTTTGTTGACTATGTTGCTTAGGTCTGCAGCTCAGCTGCTCACAGGTCTCTCTCACCCAGGTTAAAGTGTGTGTGTGTGTGTGTGCCTCCTCTCTTCAGCCATGGGCATAGTGATTTACAGTGCTTTCTGTGATTTGAATTACCATACAAACTCCTTGCAGGGGCTTCTTGATTATTACAGAGCAAACTTCACAATGTAGGTGTTTGAATGTCCACCTATCAAGAGCAAGATTAGCTTCTGAATAGGTGTCATTTCAGTAAGTCCTACACTTTCAAGGAAATTGTTCTTTAGGGGTTCTTTACAACAAGCTGTTTATTTTATTTTTTGGTCTACAAAGTTATAGTAATTATTATCTATGTAATTTATTATTATTACTTTTATTATTATTATTATTATTATTATTATTATTTTACTAAAGTCTCATTGATGAATCTGTTGTGTCTGCACTTTAAATGGGTTAAAATGGTAATAGAACTAGAGACACAAGCTCTTTTTTCTGATATGACCCTGAAACCCTCCGTATCAGCCAGTACCGATACCGGTTCAATTGTCTTCAATTCAAAGCCTTTAAATCAGCTGTTTTAATTGAAGCACTTTATTTAAGATAAGCATCTAAAAGTCCACTCTCAAACTACTCAACCTCTCTGGAAGAAATGCCCAGCCAGCAACATGACATCACACAGTGTGAGTGTGGGCCTTTAGCCTGGATCTGTTACAGGACTGTATTGTAATCATTCCTTTTCACCTCCAATATCAGATCCAGCATTTTCTTCTGATACCAGCCCTGCTATGGTCTTTACACGGTTGTCTGCTCTTCTTTCCTGTTTTACATTAGAGCGTATCGTAAGTCTTATACAAAATGTATTTTGCGTTGTTAGAATTTGACCGCATATTGACCAAAGGAAGGCTCAGCAGCTGTAGGTGTGAGTTCCTCATGATGTGGGTGAGTGAAGCATGGGTTTGTTCATGGTATACCACCCTGGGCATAAGAGGCCTACTGTGGTCGGCTCCCTGTCATTAGTGGCCTGGCACGACCGACAAGAATACACAGCGTAGTCTCTCTGAACTCCCACGAGTGCACAGCCTTCCCAGCCGAAATGGCTTCGGTTAGACGTTATGAGGACAATTTATTTACTAAAAGAAGATCTCAAGCACATTTTAGGGCTAGATTTCTCAATGGCTCAGAATGTGTTTTAGCAAAGGCTCAACGACAGCATTTCAGCTCATCCTATATGCAGATTCATGATGAAAGCCAGCTTTGATTTGAAGCATTTGACTCAAATAGCGACTTGCATCATCTCTTGTAATTTCCCCTACTCAGAATCTTGTATGGCCATCCTTCCTGTGGCCGAGGCTATTTAATGTGTATAGGGTGTTTGGGTGTTGGGAGTTTTTATTTTTAAGAGGAAGTGAAACGGACTTTTACTCAGCCATGTGGGTGCATCTCTTTGTCTGAAGACTCTAAAGAAGTCTGGGTTGGTTACACACATGAACTGACCACTGCATCCGCCGGCCTGCCTACTACCCATTGTAGGTGATGCCTGAGTCATACGAGACTTGCACTTAGAGACCATCTTTGGAGTTCATTTAGCTGACTGCAATTACACGTTAAGTATCGCGTTGAGGAGATGTTTTGGGTGCCTTCTATTTTCAGTACCTGTGTTTCTGCTGCTGACCAACCGCTGAAAACTCTGTGTGCGCTATCAAAGCAATAAACGTAAAAAAATAAATTAATGAAGGCAGGTTTGCACAGGTGGCAGGTTCTCTCAGCAGCACCAAAAGTCAGCATTTCATGCCACATTGTTTGCGTGTGAGTGAGTTTATGTGAGCCTGGCTGTCCTGAGCATTGTGTGTCAGGGAGGGCAGGATTAACTCCTGTCACTGGGGGTCTTAAAGGAGTGCCTGTTTACTAAAGCGCTCTATTAATGGCCATTTGGCTCTGCTTACTAAACAAACACACTGTGGAGCCTCACTGGTTCTCCTGACAATGCCTGACAGGTTAGGCTTTCAGACATGGCTGAAATCAATCAGCAGGTTAAGCTGCTCCACATTGTCAGGCTCATACAAAACTTGGGGATCACACCAATCGTTAGGCATAGTAAGGAAAGGCTCTGCTGTTTAGCTGGAGTGACCTAATTTAGCTATTTTAGTGCAAATGGCTTTTTAGAGCACATACGTCGTAAAAAGAAAACATGTGTATTTGTTTATTACTTTATTAAAATAAAAGGTTAATAACATGCAAAAATATAATTTAAGTTTCAAAATACACCATTTGCCATTTTACTCTGCCTGCACAGTCCGTGTACAGACGTTAACGTGCAAAAACAGACTGCGGAATTCACTGTTTTTGTGATGTCATAAAAACGGTGAGTTTATATATGTCTGTCTTTTAGGCTTACAGCAGTTTAGCACGCTCACGTTCAAGTTCTGAGAAGTGTTGTGGCTGGAGAATGAGGAACAAAACAGGACAGGCATTTAAGTGTATTAGTCTTAAAGGCACAGTAACACAAACTGTTGAATTCAAGGGGAAACACAGCTATAAATCTGTCATGACAAAAGAAATTAGGATTGCTTTTATTAAAACCCACAGAGATGGTAGAAGTAGAACTTATAAAAGTGAATGCAGTATGTGGATCCTTCAAGCATAAATGAGTTACATTGGAGGGACTATTTAAGCAGTAGTGGATAAAAGGTTTTTGGTAAAAAATACTTGTATACACTGTACACAAGTACACTGTACACTGTACACTGTATTTGAATGATCTGTTACAATTGGTTCTCACATTTGAGGCTTTTTGAAATCACAGATGATGGCACAGCCTTACTCATCATTCGTGTATTTGTTGGTACTTTTTGAGTATCCTTGAACACTCCTCGCCCCACCGTCACCACCACCACCACCACCAACAGGGTGCACCACCACCAACACTTAATGTTAGGAGTCCCAATCAGCTCCAGCATCTGTGAATTTCACCAAAGGTAAATTCATGTACCACCTTCCTTTTGCCTTTGCAGTGCCGCCGTCACTGAGCTGAACTCTCACCAGTGACTTTTTTTTTTGGAGGAATTCCGTTTCTTGCCATTCTGTAGTGAGAAAGTGAGAGAGGTGGTGAACTGCAGGACTGTTCGCTTGTGTTGCATGTGATTAGTGAATGCAACAGCTGTTTTCCAAATGGGCCACAAACAGAAACCGTGTGAGAGAGGGATGGTTTGGGCTGCAGGGCTCCAAGGCAGCTGAGGAGCAACAATGACAGGTTTTGTCTTCAGCCGACTGTATCTGAGAGAGGGAGCAGAACGTGGTGTAGGTGGGGGGAGGGTTTATGAGCTCTGTTGGACACAGGGAGCTGACTGTATCACTTCCTGAAGGCCAGTGCGTGTCCAGCTTTTAACCCCTGCAGTGCCATTCTCAGTCATGCCCAACCACTGTAAACACTCTTACAAACAAAGGTAACTAGCGGAAACCTTTAACCTCAGGGTCCGCTGACATGTCCAGACTGCCCTATTACTCAGCCCATTTGGATCATATGTTGGAATAGTAAGCCTAGACTTGTATTTGATTCATTAGTATATCACTGTCACATTATTTGAAAGTTCTTCAATAAAAGTTCTCCACCTAACTCATTTGAACATGATCAACTATCCATTGAATGTTTCTTCAGGCTTCATTCAATGGACCTTTATTTGTTTGTACTGGTCTGTACATGGCTGTTTATGTAGGGCCTGTCCATCCTCATAGTCGCTCTGAGAGATAATAAGATGAGATTGTATGGGAAGAGGTGAAATACCATTGACTTCTAACAGCATCTGTGTTCAGTGAGTCAGTGAGACGAGGGGAAATGGGAAATTATTACAGATAAAAGAGAAAGTCATTTAACAATGAAAAAAGGTTTAAATGTGGGCACAATTATCCTCCCAGGAGCAAATCAGTGTAGACAATGAGGAATTTCATTACTAAATAACTAAATAACAAATCAATCCTATTCAATGCGTCATGGTTACAGAATAGTAAGGCCTGAGAACAACAGCCTAATAATAAGCCTAAGGTTCATGGGGTTCATGTAATTCGACATTTTTTGTTGACACTGCTTCCATGGAAGTAACTTTATTTCAATACTAATTTAATCGCACACCCCTTCAGGAGAAGTCATTGATTTTTCATCGCTGGAAAAAAATTCAATTGGCTGCTGATTGCCCTATTTGGTCCTTTGACCTCATGGCACAGTCCTTTTCAATTAAACAAACAACCATCTTCCATCTCTTGATGGAAACATGAGCCTGGTTAAAAGTCCCAGTGCGGTCCACTGTTCTGGAGATGAGATCTAGCAGAACTGGGAGCAGGCCTCAGAACAAGCCAAGGGCCGCGATGATTGCGATTTCAAAACCAAGCATGCATTTGACTCTCTTTCTTGCTCTTCTCCTTTCTGTTTCTTGTCCCTGTCTCACTTTCCCTCTCTCTTGCTCTGTTTTCCCATCTTTCACTTGCTTTTTCACTTGATCTCAATTGCCCACCCCCCTCCTTCTTGCTTAATGACCAGAAAGATGGCATGCACCCAATCCCTAGGAATAAAAGCTCTCTCCAGTCGTTAGAGTCTTGGCTGACATTGCACTGGACACACACACACACACACTCCCACATACTGATTCAGGGACGTTTTACAGCGCCCTGCGAATTGTTGGCTCGTGGAGAACCTGGTGATGGCATTGAGTCTCAAGGTCCTTTTGAAGGAGTGTCAGGTTTTTGGGTGTTCTCCACCCAGGCCTTGCTTTGTATGCATGGCAGAGAATGCCGTGGTGGTGCATTGCACATTGAAACGATTCCCTTTTAAAAGGGAACTTTCATACATCTCCCACTTTGAGCTGGAGCTCTGTCATTGTGCCAATGAACTTCAATAAAATCCCCACAAGAAATGTTTCCAGGTGCCTTTGAGAGATCCAGGGAAGGAGATGTTTGCTGAAAAGGGAAGTAGTGGTCTTTTTAGGAGCTAATCTCTTTGGCTTCATCTCTTGCCCTCCATCCCCCACCTCCAGTGAAAGCCTCAGGGCCCCTGTGGGACTCGCAGGACCTTATCTGTGGATTAAGGTGTGTCCCACACAGCATGGCCATTCACTTCCCCCACTCCCATCCCACCATCATACAGCCGAGTTCTCATGGCAGAGACAGAAGTGAGCCACCATGGGAACGAATCTGCAGTATTACACACATTTTCCTTTGTCTTAAATACAGATGCAAATGCAGTCAAAATGTTGACTGAATGCTAAAACAGGGTTAATAACCATCTCCAAATTTGAATTGGATCCATTTTATTACTAATACAGTAATTCCCCGCTTTTCACGGGGCTTACGTTCAAAGAGCACCCGCGTATAATGAAGAACCGTGTTGTGTTTTTTAATTTCACTTTAAACTCAGTTTAATGCATTACCCTTAAAGAAAATGTAAAGGTAAACCCGTTTTAGAATTTAAATTCCCCGCCGATATATGCAACTTGAACGGTTTTCGGGGAATAAAACTTGATCTACTCAGGCTAAAATACAAATGGGCTCATTGGAAAGGTCTACTGTAGATCTACTGTGGAGTAGATCTACTGTGGGTGATTTCCCAGCCGAGACATGCAACTCGGAAGATTCCAGGATAAAAGTATTAGGACACCGCAGCAAGGTGAACTGCTCCCCTTGTGTGAAGAAATATATTTATTGCTGCAAAAATACAAAAAAAGAGCGGGTGATATTTGCAGTTTCCTCATTAGTGTGGGGATTTCCACGTAAAACTATGAGTTTGGTCCTAAAAAAATCTGCAACTCCTGATCTGCATAAAACTGGCGGATTACTGAATTAGAAGCTACATAAGTCAACAAACTTTGGGGCAATTGTGTCACCAAACACGCGGCTTACGTGCCAGCGGCTTCGGCCTCATAGCTACAGTGCAGAGGTGAAACCAAACATCTTGCCTGATTAACTACATTTAAGTTAAAAATGTGTTAGTTAAAATGTTGCCAGTCTGTCAGTTTAAGGTGAGGTGAAGAAGCAACAAAAGCACAGATGCAGTTCTCCATACCCTGTCCAGTGCTGGGCAGTGGATGAATCTGAGGTGCTCTGTGCTCTGGATGGTGGCTATTGGGGGTTTCCCTTCTGGCTGTGCCCAGAAACAGGGCCATCTATTCAGCTGCCTCCACAGCACACAGAGGGGGCCACAAAGGCCTGCCTCTTCTGTAGGCCGAAGGGAGAGGGGGGCGTCCAGGCTAGACAACAGTGCAGCAGCCCTGGTCCCAGTGCAGGAAAAGAGGGAGCATTATAGAGGCAGTGACCCCGAAACCTCATGAGTCCAGAGGGACATCTCCATTAACCCGCCGATAATTAAGGCCAGCTCAGCCAGAGGTGGAGTGCAGGCCTGTAAAATCACAAACTTAGTTTGAACGAATGCACCTTTGTTGCTGCCCCGTTGCAGCAACAAAGGTGCATTCGTTCAAACTAGAAAAACTTTTGTTTTTGAGGTTGTGTTTTAGTGGCCGCTTTACTACGCAGTGAAACCGGTTTATTCGTAGATAATTGGATTAGTTAAACAGCCTTGCTTGTTCTATGAATGGTGTAACCAGAGTTGTTACAATCTAATATTCCTGTAACTCATTACTATTGTGATTATTTTGATGATTGAAAAATCTTTTGTTTTATTTTATTTGACTTTTGCTCTGAACCGTAATTGAATGTGGGCTTTCAAAAATTCCAAAATCAGATCATGGAAGAATATTAGCTAGGAATTCTTTAGAACAAAACATAGAAAGGCAGTAGTGTTGGAAATCAAATTTCAAATAGATTTCACCTAAGAAATGTAAGATTTATCCACAATACTGATCAGAGCCTTACAGCCTTTCATTATGAGCGAGAAAGTGGTGTAACATTGAGAATGGAGAATGAATCCATTGCCTTGTGTTGGGACCTGGCCGGCCAAGAAGAACGTATCAAGAAATTAGCATGGGTGTAAAATTCAGGTCCGAACAGTAGAAATTCTTCCTTCTTCTTTGGTTACCACAAGTCTGCAGCAGAGGTTTCCATGCAGCTGGAAGAAGACCATAGATTTTCCACCCCCGACAACTACAGAATATTATTTATTATTTAATAATTTTTTGTTTTTTCCCCAAAAAATTTAAAATGTCTTAATACCTTCCAATAGTCTGCCGAATTCAGTCTATACCCTAATATTATTTAATAAAATACCAACAAAGTGATTCCAAACTTTAGAGCATTACTGTAGATTGGAATGACCATCAGGCCCTGTTTCGCTTCGTAGGATAGACGAGTAGGACAAATATGTAAATGATCATTTAATCATTGCTCTGTCTTCAGAAGGTCATTTTGAATCAATACTTTTTCAGGTTGAGTAAAAAATGGACTCAGTTCTGACATTGTGCCTGTTGTGACAGGCCTCAACAAAGCAGATTACCTGCGAAAAAACAAAAGAAAAACTGGGCTTTGTTTTCTTCTAAAGCTTTTTCAGCACAAACGCACAAGATGTATTTTCTCTTTTTATAGCTATAAAATGATATAAATATATAGTCTTGAATTCATCGTTTGTTCATGTCCTGATTTATTGTCTGTTGTAAGTAATGGAAGCCAGAGATGGGTAAAGTAAACCCTGTGTGCAGTCTGTGGGTATCAACAATTGTTGATACAGTTGTTAGTCCTTCCTGGCCTCTCTGATGTGCCCCAGACTGTGGAGGCAGGGCCAGAAGGCCTGATTACAGTTGCCACAGGGCAGGAATAATGATGGGGTAGCTTTATTATGTAATTTGTGCTTATTGCCTAATTAAGGATGTTGAGGAGTGGGCAAAGCCACCTACGCTGTTTTAGAGAGTCAGATCAAAACCCCTTCCTACCCTCATTACCCCCTTCATCACTAGACCCTCTGGCCAAAGGGAACACCCCTTCCACAAAAAATCAACAGTCCACATCCGTCTGAGATCATGCCATGCTAGTGCCTGAGCAAAGGACCCCCTTTTGACCCAAAATAAAGGGCCCTCCTAGCCAAACTAAGGCTAAGTTTTCATTAGATCTAGCCAAGACAGGTTTAGCTTTACTCGGAGACTGCATGTCTAACAAGTACTGGAAGCTACAACAATTAGCACAGTGCAAACTGCATGCCTGTGTCAACATATGCGATTACCAATAAAAAATGAACAATGTGTGTACAAAGTAAGGCTTCAGTGTGGCTCATTCTATAGAAATCTTAATTAACACTCTAGGCTTTCCCTCAGTCAGGGTCAGTAATTTGACCTACCCAGTTGTTGGTGCCTTGCGTCAATCTGTAGCCACATATGCCACGACTTTATTGTTCAATCTGGGCTTGTATTAAGTATCTCGCCCAGGATGACAGGTGTGACTCACAGTCCGCTACTGCTGCTGCTCCCCAAGCTAATAAACGGCTGTGACGGTCAATCTCAATGATCTTTGTGGTGTTCTATTTCTCTCTCTCTCCCAGTCCTGGCTCCGGATGTATGGCTACCTCCCTCAGGCCAGTAGGCAGATGTCCACCATGCGCTCAGCTCAAATCCTCTCCAACGCCGTCAGTGATATGCAGAGATTCTATGGCCTGGAGATCACTGGAAGCATGGATCCAAGTACTATAGCGTAAGACACTGGCAGCACATGTTGCTGCCATACTGTACTCTTGACTGAGCTGTATGTCCTGTGGTTATTTGTATACTAATATTTGCCATAGTATTACCTGTCTCTATATCTAGTAGCAGTTTTAAAACAGTTTCATGGTGCAATTTAATCAGTTTAGAATAGCTTATAATAGTAGTTCTCAACTACTTCCCTGTACTGTTTCAGCTATTTGGCCACATACACATTACATATTAATTATTAGTAATTACTGCGCCCTTTGAGTTAGGGCAGATGTAGAGAATGTTTAGAACTCATCAGGAGGCGAGTGCTGTTTTCATCACATAAAATGAGAGTGGCATTCTAATTACTTAATTGCTTATGTTTACCTGGTACTGAAATTCATGTGCTTATCAGTATGTGTGATTTTAGTACAGTAGTGTTACAGTATGCCAGTAATAAACAGAGTAAATGACTTTCAGTAACTGACTGATGACAGAATTCATTCACAATAATCTATATTAATATGAGGAGAATAAATAAATGCTTTATACCTTACAGACCCGCCATCCTGCATTACCTATTTTACCTCCTCATCCAGTGAAGCGAGAGTTCTTGTTAGGATCAAAGCTCCCCAGCGTACACAGTGATAGCTGTGAGAAAAGGCAGTTCATCTAGTTCAGGCTCTTTCATGGTTCTCCGTTCTGTGCATGCTTGTTAAGCTTCTTGTTCGAACTGCTCTTCTTTTTCAGAGCCATGAAGAGGCCCCGCTGTGGAGTTCCGGATAAGTTTGGGGGTCAGATCAAGACCAACGTTCGCAGAAAACGATATGCTATCACAGGCCACAAGTGGGACAAAACACATCTGACCTTCAGGTGGATATGAAGAAGATCAGCACATGTCTTCATGTTATTTTTGGTAGAATATTTTAATATTATCTTCTTTTAACAGCATACAGAACTATACTCCTAAGATCGGGGAGTATGAGTCGTATGAGGCCATCCGTAAGGCCTTCAGAGAGTGGGAGAAGGTAACGCCGCTGACCTTTGAAGAAATTCCCTACATGGAGGTCAAATATGGCCGTCGGAAGGAGCCTGACATCATGATCTTTTTTGCTTCCGGCTTTCACGGAGACAGCTCCCCGTTTGATGGGGAAGGCGGCTTTTTGGCTCACGCGTACTTCCCTGGTCCAGGGTTGGGTGGAGATACGCATTTTGACTCAGACGAGCCGTGGACGATCGGCAACGAGAATTTGCAAGGTGAGTTTCTAAAGTCACTGCAGCATTGTGGAGTCAATCAGCTGCCACAGTGCTACAAGCGTTTCCAGTCGCAAGGCCTGTGACCTTTCAAAATGACCTCATTTTCCAAATTTATAGTGCTTCAGTCCACAGTATGATTAGCATACCTATTTTACAGCTTTGAATGATCTGACTGTATACACACAGCATCACACAAACGCATTAAAGTGCTCAGTTGCACTTTTTCTTCCCTTGTTTACCTTATGTAAATGTGCTGTTCGGCTCTTTGGGCTAATTGAGCTTTACTCTTTACTGTGATCTGGTCGGAACATTTGCAAAAGAACCAAATGACATCACAGCTCCTCCCTCTGCAGACTCCCAATAGCAGTGAGAGACAAAAAACAGCATATTTTATAAGACATTTGATTATTTGTGCATTACCTATTGTGCTATTAAGGGGTTGACATAAGTGGTACGCTATTATGCATTGATGTAAGTGCTATGCAAAATGCGCACCAGTTTTCAGTCTCCAGAGCACAAATGTAAACCTAATTTGTGACTTCACACTGCGCCCAACACACAACCCCCCCAACCCACACCGGAACTACAGCGAGACATTGATCTCTGTGACACGCCCCTTGTGATTTTTGCTTTATTCTTCTTATAGCCCCGAATTTTTGTTACTTTAAATTAAATTATAAGTGTATTTACTCTGCTTATACCCAAGAAAACAGGCTTGCGTGAATTACAGTGCAGTCTATACAGGGGTAACTTCTAACACTGCGTTCACTACATTCTAACACTGCACAGTATGAATACCGGTTTACCTTTCAATTTTATTTAAGAGTAATTTGGTTAAAAATAATTCAATTTGTTTTGGGAGCATATTTGGCGGCTTATTTAGGGTTTACACTGAATAAATCTGGAAATTTTGTGGCATTTTTTACCACATCACAAATTCACTATTTGCGGTTGCTCTTGGAACGTAATGTCGGGGGTTTAGTGTACTAGGAAAAAAATAACAAAATAACTTTTTGGGCTGGTGAAAGTTGCTGAAGATAATAGAGAATCAGAATGGCCTGTAGAGCAATCAGAGGAGTCTCATTCGAAATGCTGCCAGGTCCACCACTTCATTGGAAGGAGAGCTAAAGGAGGACTGGCTCTATTTAAGTCTTGTTTGAAGAGTTCCATGAAGTGGTTGAGGGAATGCATGCATGTATTCTTCACTGGAATAGAGGTAAAGGCTGCCGTGACAGCTGTGGCACAAGCAGTTTGTTTTTGTGTCAGTAGACGTAGTGCTAATGTCACGTTGCCCACACTCTTAAAAATAAATATGCCTAAAAGTGTTCTTTGGAGCAAAGCTATAGAAGAACCACAGCTGGTTCCATAAAGAAACTACTTTATATTAAATGCCCCTAATAACTGTGTAGTTGCACATTAACTATGCAAGCAAGAACAGTATAACTATGGGTGGTGTATTTGTATTCACTTTAAAGAACAGATCTGGTAAAAGTGATGTGAGGCTGAGGAGCCTTTTAATGCTTTAAAGAGGTTTTATATAATGTTTTTCTTCTAACCATACACACATTTTTTCTTTAAAGATTCGACCCAACCCCTCACCCTGTGCTATTTGGCATAGGTTTATATCACAGGCTCACTGTTTTTTTGGTTTTTTTGCTCTTTACTTCTTCATTTGGAATTACATGAAGTGAATGCTTGGGGAAAAAACTTTGTCATGATATCGTTACATTCCTGCTTAGCTCCTTGCAGCTTGGAAGTACAGAGTAGCACTAATAGGTAATAGGAGGTGCTGTTATGCTGTCAGACTTTTGAGTTAGTGAGATGGCTCTTGCTAGGATAGATTTCAATTAGCACAACATAATGTAGCATTCACTCTGAAACTCTGCGTCATAACATAACTTGGATGGAGCTTCAAAGGAAATGTGCTATATGGGACATGCTGATGAATGCAAGGTCATCTTCCACTGGCTTTAGATGTCTGAAGTGGCTACAGGGTTTCTTTTGTGGTCTACGGTTGAAGTCTTGGTCACTGTGTCACAGCTGCATGCCGATATGTGCCTTATTCAGCCATATTCATGCACTGCTATCATTCATGCCCCTCAGACAAGGGGCAGCTTTCAGTGGCAAGTCATATACATACGCCTGTGCCCATCTGAGCCTATGAAAGACATCATTGATTTGGCTGCCCAAAGCAATTAGAACAACCGTTTAGCACTCCTCCCATCCTTCCAAAGACGTACGCTCTAATATGGTGGTATCTCTGGAAAAACCCTGAACAAGCAACATTACTCTCCAGTGACCTCATAAGGCGTGCAGAGATGGTCAACACTGTCCACACTGATGAACGAAAAGATACCATCAATGAAGGAAGCGGTCAGTCATCTTTTTTTCTGCTGACTTTATGGTCGGAGAGCCATTTACCCGGCATCAAGTCCATAAACCAATCTGACAGCTGGGATTTGGAGACAGAATATGATTCACAGAGATTGTGCAATGTCATGATCTGCTCGTCCATGCAGGCTTTGATGTATAATAAGTTGCAGATATTCTGAAACAAGCCCTACATGCACTGATTTGGACTGTAAAGGTACAGTTCACTGATTTACGATTACTGACTGCAGGTTATCTGTTTATCAGTCCTCCTCTACTCCATCTGTCCATTTAAAAAAACGGCTACCACTATGGTTGTGCAATGTCTACAGTGAAACATTGTGATTGAAAATGACATTGGGGTGGGAGGGGCGTCACTTTTCTGCTGCCAGAGTGTGTCCAGCAAACAGTTGTGTTCAGAATCAGACCACTGGTGAAAACCTCGAGAATGACTGAGACTAGAAAATTGGGCCTAGAAAAAAACAGAGTCTCTAATTGTACACCTCAAGATGTACAACCACATAGATATAAGTGTATAAGAGAGGGACCAGTACTGCCCCACAAAGTCAAAGTGCAGTAACTACATATTCGGTCAAAACTGACTTTAGACTACTGATGGGGTTTAGGATAATCTCCTTTGTCTTGTGAGAAAATATCCTGATGCAAAGTTGTCCCGTTTCAGAGAAATGATGGTGTCAAAATTCCAGTAACTACAAAATCCATACTGGTACTACAACTTTAAAGCCATTTTTCTCAGTTTTATCTTTGACGTAGTTAGTTCACTTTGGCTTTGTAGGGCAGAGTATGTGTGACTATATACAGTATATACAGTATCAACACCACTATGTCTAAATGGGAAGTAAGGATATTTCCATCTCACTCTAGCACCGTGACTGTTGATCTGAAGTCACTTAGACGACTGGGGTTTGTAACAAAAAGCAGATTATGGGCCTACTTGCTTTCAGCATCAATCGGGTTTTAACAAGCAAACCTTAGTCCCAGCATACCAACAAATCTCTTGCTTCCAATCTCTTGGGCCTGCCTTATTTATCCAGCTCCCGTATTTATAGCCCTCTACCGTATTTCTAAGCATAGACAAGGTCAGTGGGGGATTATTTACTATACTTCATTTTCCTTTGACCAGAGTGTTACATGTAGTGCCAATATTACAGCAGTGACCCCTGCATATCATGCCCTCAGCCTAATTATAGAGGATACTTTCTGCTCTGAATAAATGGAGAAGAAAACAGCCACATTATGAGACACGAGAAGCTGTATCGTGTCTATTCAGTGTATCACCTCAGTGAATCAGCTTTGTCCCCATTTCTGTCTGTTAGCTCCTGCTGACTTACCAGCAGAGCCCCAATTCAATTTGCTTTGTCATTTAATTTGCTTGTCTCGCTTTCTCGCTCTCTCTCCTCTACATTTACGTTGCTCTCTCCCTCTCCGTCTCCATTTTGTAGGCAATGATCTGTTCTTGGTAGCGGTGCATGAGCTGGGTCATGCTTTGGGCCTTGAACACTCCAACAATCCCTTAGCCATCATGGCTCCCTTCTACCAGTGGATGGACACAGAGAACTTCCAACTTCCAGAGGATGATCTCAGGGGGATCCAGCAAATCTATGGTAACCTACCCTTTTAGCAAAATGGGTTCTGTACCAATAAAATGGTTCCAAGACTTAACAGAGTAACCTCTTTGCACGCCGTTTTTAAAAGATCATGTAAAAACATATAAAACTCTTGGAGTACTTTATAAACCATCTGAATAAAATTTGGTCCCAGTTTATATAAAAGGTTTACCAGCTGAATAAAAATTGGGCCCAGTGTATAGAAAAAAAAACATGTAAACGGCTACACAGCACCTTTTTGGACAAATAAAAAGAAACCTATATAGACATGTATACACATATAGAACTACAGACCACTTTAAATACAGACTGCTTTTGTGACAAGTGATGCCTGTTGAAATAATCCTTTATATATGTTTATATAGGTTTGTGTTGGTTGTAAGGCTTATGTAGGTGCCAAGTAGCCTTTTGAATCCTGCCTGCAGTTGAAACTCACAATTATTTATTACTTCATGATGACTTGCTCTTACCATTGCTCTTATGAAACTTGCGTGTTGTACCAGCTTTAGTCATTTTAGTCATGTGTTGTTATTAGACAAGTTTATGTTGTGCTTAGTTTTAGCATCAGTTTCTCTTGGTAGCATTTGTTCTGTGTGTAAAGTTGATAATATTTTGATCTGTAGTAATTTAGTAATTTGGTGTGCTTTGCAGTTTGGATAGTTCGCAGTTAGGGGGTCTAGTTGCCCTCTGAGATTGTTTACGTTAGTGTTATTTTGGGTAAGTAAGAGAAGACGTTCCGTTGTGGGTGAGCAGGCTTTGTGGCCAGAGCTCTACCTGACAGAACTTTTAACTCTTGAAAACTCATTATTCAGTCATTAGTCTTAAGATGTATTACATTGTGACTTCTGGAAAAGTATGCAAATAAAGGGTTTAAGGGATTCATTTGATGTTTTATTCGTTTGTCCTTTTTTTGTTTGCCATTTCTTTAGGGCCTCCTGTCAGTAGCCCAACTCAGGCTCTCCCCACCGTGACCCCACGCCGGCACCCTAAAGACCCTCCAAGAGCCCCTCCCCGCCGCCCAGACAGGCCACGAACCACTGACCGCCCAGATCAGTATGGACCCAACATTTGTGAGGGCAACTTTGACACGGTCACCATGCTCAGAGGAGAGATGTTTGTTTTCAAGGTGAGTTGGAGTTTCCACAAGAGCAAACAGTACTTTGGCAAAGTCCACATCCATGCCTTTTTGTGGATGATGATAGTCAAAAAATGTGGGGACACCCAAGTTATTTAAAGGTTTTTAGTTTACATTTGTAATAACAGATCATTAAAGACTCCATATAAAGTAAAACCACGTGTAAATGACCCCTGTGACAGTGCTACTGTGCTTGTGACAGTTTGTCCTCAACTTCAAATTTTTCTTGTGTTTAAAGCATCTTTGCATTTGCTGTTATCTTACCCAGTCGAAAAATAACTAGAATATTCTTATATCTGAAGAAGAAATCCCCTAACCTTAAACAGGCAGTGTAGGAGAGTCAATTAATGATCCAGTTGCTGATCTAGTTATACGGACCGACAAATGGTCAATTGGTTGAACAGGCAAGGAACTGAAAGAGAAACGGAGGCCCTTGGGTCCCTGTGTGATTCACCGAGTGAATGATGGTCCTGGTGCACTGTGGTCAGGAGTGTCTTGGCCAATAAAAAGCAGAAGCAGTGCTGATTTCCAGCTGCAGCACCTGCGGGCTAGGCTGAGGCTTAGGGCCCTGCTGCTCCAGACCTGCTCCCAATCAGCCTCCATGGGCTCGTGACCTGTAAAAACCAGTGCCGGCCTTCTTTATAGGCTAGCACTTTGTAAAGAGCAGCACCGTATCTTCGGGCTCTGGAATTCATCAGAAGATCCATAGGAGATTGTGATTTTAGAATAGAACTGAATAGACTTTTTCTATGTTAAATCGTGATTTTTAAATTAAATTGTGACTAAAAAATGCCTATAAGTTTCCAGTTTATTAGCCTTACACTGCTTTATTTCTGATCTGGTACTTCTAGCCATTTAAAAGGAATTTTAGGTGTACAATTACTGACTACAGCCCAGCTGTAATTGCACAATTTGTCAGCCCTCTGACCACAGGACCACCGCCGATCAGATGTTATTTCACTGGTTGACCATTCTTAGCAGTGACTTCATTATGTGTTGCGCTAGTATGAGTTTACCGGACGTAGCCATGTTGCTCGTGCTTTTAAATAAATCAAATGTCACTTCTGGGTTAAGAATAGGTTGTCAAACTAAATATCTGTGCAGCTTTCAGAACCTGAACCGGGTAAGGAGTTCGGAAATGACTAGCATAAGTCAGGCATGGAAAATGAAAAGCTTTAGTCTCTCACAAAGTAAAACAATAAGATAGATGGGTCCAAAACTGATGCGTTACCACTTTCTGTTGAGATCTGAGATTGATACAGTGTTGATATTACATCAGAAAATAGTGCAGAATAAGTTGTTAGCACTAATGCTAATCAACAATAGTGTGTTGTGATATAGCTTGTCAGGCCTGGTGTTCGGCAGAGTAAAGAAGTGCAAGGAGGGTGTGTTGTAAAGTAATTAAGGAGAGCTATTGAAGGTTCACTGGATCTATGGCCCTGAGGAAGAAGTTGTTTTTATCAGTTCCTTGTGGTTTTATGCACAAGCTGAGACTTTATCCTCTGTTTAATAGAGTCACCTTAACCCTTTCAACAGCAAGTGCCTGTATGTTTCATTCTCATCCACAGAATTCATAGCAGATAAGGAGTAATGATCAGCTGTTGCTGAGCAATAAATCTTAAGATTAATAACAGAATGACAGATTGTGGTTTGAGGGGTTAAATGTTCTCGAGTCACATCACATCACATCATGTGATTTCTCCTCTACAGGAAAGAAGCCGCTTCTTTGTCACCATGTCTCCCTTTCTCCCTTCCCTTTTTATCAGAACGACATGGAGCGGATCATATGATCCACTCTTTTCATTTGATGAAAGGAGTTCTCCCTCCCTTTCTGTTTTTTTTGGTCTTCCATGCTGTTTGGCTGTGGAAGAGGTGAGGAAGATTGCATAAAGCAGCACGATAGGATATCTTTTGCAAGCATTGTGAGGATCTCAAACTACTGTGCACTTTTTAAATGGCTACTATAACTCTGCCAGAGTTCACTGAGCACTTTAGCATAGGATAGTCTCCAACCCTGGTCCTTGACATTTGCTTTCCTAAGAAGTCTATCTTCAGCCACACACTGCGGCACTTTCTTCAGATGTCCCTGATTGGCTGGATTGTGCATGTATTTAATTGGATAAATCACTAATTTAATATATAAAATTACATAATTATGTAGTTCATGCTGTAAAAAAGGTACCACAAAGGCTTTCTTGAGAGATATCATGGATGAACCGTTTTAGTTCTCTAAAGAATTATTTGGTGATTTAAAAAGTAAAGACATTTCTCTTAATCTTAATGTTTTGGTTTTTTTACCTATTGTTTACCAATGTTGGGATTGAGATTTTGGCTTTAGGGTTTAAATTGCTTTAATTAACCCTCTTTTCCTTTAGAAGGGTTTATAGCAAAACAGTAATACGTTTTAGCTTCTAAGGGTTAAATGAAGCCTTTGTGGAAGTGGTTTTCAGAAGCAGTTTCAAATTAGAGTGTCGAGTGGGTCTTTTAGGGGATTGACAGAAAACGTAATGCTTTCAGGTCACAAAATAAACAAAGCTTACTGTACTGGAGCCTGATGTGCCGGAGCCTTGTGCTCTGCAATCCTCATTTCTTCCCTTTTTACGTATCGTGTGAGAGTCAGGGTGATTTCCTGTGGCCTGCTCGTGAACATGCTTGTCACGTTACATGAATAACCAGCGTTTTATAAAGCCACTAACACAAAGAAAAAAAGTGACCATGCAACATGTGGTGAGCCAAACCCAGATCTAATTAGACATGCGATATCCCTGCGAGATTTGTGGGCAGATATTAATAGCAGTGTTTTGCAAGCATTGTTATTTTATTGTGCACTATGGTTTTGCTACACATTTTTGTTCTGCATTCAGACAAGCTCAAGAGAGCGACCACCCACCAGCTGACCGTATCTGCACCGTTTGAAAGGCCCCTTGAAGTTTGGCAAAATAATTTGTCTATTGCAGTGCAGGTGGGTCTTTGGCCATATTAAGCTTAATAGAACACGGAACCTCTGCTTTCTGCAGGCATGGAAGAGTGACTCCTGACCCTTAGGGTATAATGTGTCTTGTCAGTCAGATATACTGGCCATGTTTAGGGCTCGTGGAGAAACACGGCTGGAGAGGATGGGTTAAATTTAGAGCCCGCTGGCTGCAGGCTTGGCGCTGGCTTTAATTTGGGTCAGGTTTGGAGTAATCTAAAGGTCTTGGCTCAGAGCCCAAGACACAGAGGAGAAAAGCGAAAGGCTTGCTCATGGGCCCTCTAGGTTTATGGACCTGCATGCAGTGCACAAGGAGAATGCACAGCACAAAATAAAATAAAGGAAACAAAAAGGGTTTTCTTTGGAGCAAACCATTTTATTTCCTTAAATAAGTAAGAATTGTTCTTCAAAGGTTCCTCAAAGAATAAATGTGAAGAGCTTCTTTAAAGTCCTGCATGCAAAATTTGAACCTCCTTTTAATGCCGATTTCAAGTCATGATTATGTCTTTGATGTTTCATAATGTATAGTAGCTGTATTGGAGTTTATATGTGTGCTCTGTATTTTGTTATTTTACACAATTCATAAGCATTGGTCATGTTGTCTTTGTTCTGTAGTATAGAGGGATTGTTCTATTATATACAGCTGTACAAACCAACATTTTGAAACATTTAAAAACAACTAGTAGTTGGGATTGATAGGTATTATTAACCATTAATAATATACACATAGCAAAACACAGCAGACCCATAAACAGATTTGAAGACACTAAGGCCTCGTCCACATGGACGTTCGAAATGAACGCGCTCTGAACGCCATAGGCGTTTTTGTGGCGTTTGGTAACGACGCTTGATTGACGTCAGCAAGGCGTTTGACTGGCGCTTGACGCCGTTTAACCCCAGCCTGTCGAACAATCTGTAGTTTCGTGTATTTTTTTTATGCCAAGAAAACGTTGCATGCAGCGTTTATTTGCCGCCATCCGAACGCGCAGCCGGCCGAACGCCGGGGCTGAACGCCCGTGTGGACGCTTTGATTTGCTTCAATGAGCAGAAAAACAGGCGCCGTTCAATAGGTGCTCACTTGGCGTCACGAACGCCAGACAAACGCCTGGTTCAGACGTCCGTGTGAACGAGGCCTAAAGCTGAGGTCAGTTATAAAAAGTTGTTGTTTGTTGTGGTTTCATTTAAGATAATCAGCCCATGAAAGCAGCTACACGTTCAGCCGTCCTTATCCATAAATGGCTAGGTAAGAGACATTTAAAGCACCGGGCACTGAATCAGAAGCTTGATGGTTCGAATCCACTGTGCAAACACAAGCTTTTTTGTGTTTTATTTTGGTCCAAACTCTTGTTTAATAACAACCACCCAATTACATTTCGCCTTTTCTCTACATGGGTAGATATGGTCTTCCATTAGTTTTAACCAGAATTGATTACATTAGGTTAATATCTCAGCACAAACAAGTCCTCAGATGTTATGAGATTGGCCTGCAAGGCAGGTGATCCCCAGGACCAGGGTTGGGGAACACAATATTTAAAATCCTGGTGATCAGAAGATGCAAATTATTGGGCATCATCACAAACACTAGTAAAACTCCTTAAAAGTGTTATTTGTTAGGTGCATATTGCAGCATTCTGCAAAGTTAGTACTGGAAAGGCCTATATAAAGATTGACAAATAATACAAAGTTCCTCCCTGTTTTGTATGAAAAAGGCCCATTGGGTTGGACAGTTTGAGTAAAACAGGTACACTGAATCTGAACTGTAGGCTTGAGTTTGTTGGTTAACAGGTTTCAGTGGTTCCACACCAAGATTTTTATACGTGTGTTTTCAGCTGCCTCCTGGTCAGAATTGCGGTTGCTTTGTTTAAATCCATCTGAACATGGAAACATGTTTTATTCCCTGAGTGCTTGGAGTGTGTGTTGCAAAGAACACTGTGGCTTGGCATTCATGATTTACAAACTGGCCTGGTTTCGGCCTCGGTCTGGAGGAGCACCAGCAGCCTTCAGAATACTGAGCCTCGCTGACAACTGCTGGAGATCTGAAGTGCCTGCTGTGGCCAAGAGGACCACTAATAGACATGAACATCATGACAGAAAAACCTCCAACAGGCCCTGTCACTTTCTAACACACTTGCTTTCGCCCACAGGGTCGCTGGTTCTGGAGGGTCAGGAGAAACCGGGTGCTGGATAACTACCCCATGCCCATTGGGCACTTCTGGAGGGGCCTGCCAGGAGACATTGACGCAGCATACGAGAGGCATGATGGCAGATTTGTGTTTTTCAAAGGTGAATCTGTCCACCTGAGTCCACTTAATTCATATAAATGCCATTTTAGGCTTGTAAAGACATATATGTCCAATGTATGTTGTTAAAAGCTCACCAGGTTGTGGAAAGCATTACAGATGGCAGTTCCGCTGTACGTCAATGTGCCATGCCCAGTGTATGACTAATTCCTGTCTTTAGCATTTGGGACCCATTGATTTTGATCTGTGTCATTTAGTAAAGGAAGTGTCTTTGGTCTGTGATTTCCCTGAAGTAACTGTTAGCTCAAGGCTGATGAATTTTGCAGGTTGAGTTAGCAAGAGGACACGAGCTTTTAAATTGTGGAGCCCCTATTTGGACACAGTAGGGAATTTATTACTCTAGGTTGGTACTAAAACCCTTATGAGGCTGCTTTAGCTTTTGCTCTTTACCTCTTAAGTCTGTCTGACAGTTGTCTGGGTAGCGAAGCGCAAGTACAAAAAAACAGTGAAGGGTTCAGCTTACGTTTGCATTGTGTTTTTTATTACTTCATTAGGCTGTAACCGAAAACGACCCTGGCGGCTGTGAGCTTTTATCTGATTGTTCTTGTAGTTGTGCTCCATTGAGATCTTAATAACTTCCTGCATAATCATATCTATGTGTCTTTTTACATCCACCTCCATTAAGGACTTTTGTTCCAGATTTTAAAGGCTGTTGTAGAAACAGAGAAAGAAAGACCAAGAGAAAAATTATTTTTCAGAGAATTTTGAAATACGTCTGTAGGGCAAGTGATGTCATTGGCAAAGTCTTCGTAAACCTGGTCGCCTGCCATCAGAAAGAAACCAGGGGACCAAAAAGTGTACATCTGTTATATTTGAGGCGAGGCCTCTATGTTGCATCAGCTAGCGGTTTTCCCAGATGCTGTCTGCAGAGGTTGCACTTTTTTGGAGGCCAGTAGGTCAGTAGAGTCCTAAACTGGGAGAGGTACCATCATGTCTGCCACGTTGTAAAATAATAATAATAATAATAATAATAATAATAATAATAATAATAATAACAAAAACTCGACTGCTTGATTCATCTTTTATGGTGCTGTGCAGTGCTGTGTTATTGGTCAGACCACAAGGAATGTTGGATTGGAACCAAACCCGAACTGTTACTGCATCTTTTGCAATGCTGTCATCCACAATGAGTATTTATGCTTCTACGTAAGCAGCAAAACAAGCCTGTAGCAGAATCCAAGAGTTTCTGCCTTGTTTCTATGGCTACTTCAGGGAAAGTCCCCAGATATTCACCATAAAAGCCTATTAAGCGTGCAGTGTAACTGCCCTTCCTTTCTCCCGCCCTTTTTTCTCTATTATCTCATTGTTGTTTTTGACTCTGAACGTCTTGCTCTTTAAGCGTCTACATTGCACTCAAAACCTTTCCTTCCATTCTGTGCAGGGAGTCGGTACTGGCTGTTCCGGGAGGCCATTCTGGAGCCGGGTTACCCTCAAGAACTGATGGATTATGGCAGAGATATCCCCTATGATAAGATAGACACCGCTATCTGGTGGGAGCCATCTGGCTACACCTATTTCTTTAAGGGTGACAGGTGAGCACACTGTCCTGACGGTGCCTTTGACCAGATTCAATCCGAATCTTATATATACACAACCACTCAAACGTATTTGCACACCACGGGTACCTATTTACTTCATAAACTGCACATTTATATCCTTGCTAAGCACTGGTAAGTTGGTGAGTGAACAAGTATAAATGAAAATATGTCAGATTAAACAGTAAGAGTAACAGCAAGTCTGACATCCTATTAACTGGTTGTTTGGGGATGCAGAGTCAAATTCTACACTGACCTTTAACTTTAAACTTGTTAACTGTTCTATCACTTAATAACTGAATAGGTAAATACAGTAAACCCTCGTTATTCGCGGGGGTTACGTTACACGAACACCCGCGTATAATGAAAAACCGTGTTGTGTTTTGGTCAAAGAAATGCCTTAAAATGCCTATTTTAATAGTGTAAACACTAAATATGCCCCGAAATGTGCTCCCAGATCACTTTAATTTCATTAAAACTCAGTTTAATACATTACCCTTAAAGAAAATGTAAAGGTAAACCCGAGGTTCAAATACGGAAAAGTCACGAACGAGAGAGAGACACAGAGAGAGAGACACAGAGAGAGCGAGATTGAGTAAGAGAGAGCGAAAGAGAGTAAAAGGGAGTAAGAGAGAGAGAGACAGAGAGAACTCGTGTTCCGGAAAAGTCACGAATGAGAGAGAGACGGAGAGAACGCGTGCACACGAGAGAGAGAAAGAGAGAGAGAGAGAGAGAGAGAGAGACACAGAGAGAGATCGCGCGAGAGAGAGAGAGACAGACAGAGAGAGAGAGTGCGAGAGAGAGAGATACATACAGAGAGAGAGAATGAGAGAGTGAGTAAGAGAGAACGACAGAGAGAGAGAGAGTAAGAGAGAGCGAGAGAGGTTTAAAGTCCATGCACGGGGAGCCAGAAGTACTAAAATGAGTTAAAAAAAAAAACATATTGCCACGAAAAAAGCAAAAAAAAGCTGCGAATATTTGCAATTTCCACGTTTTTAATATTTCTGTGTAAAACGATCAGTTTCGTTCTCAAAAAAAAAAACGCGTGTGACTGGATCCTGTACGCGTGTTTACTGTACTATCAAACAGTTGGTGAACCACATTATCATTATAATTATATTAGGTGCCTTTTTGCAGGTTAATAGTGATGAATAAAAATATAACATTTTCTGGCTCATAAAGGCATTAAAATCTTGAATTTTAGTAAATATTAAATGAGCAACATGCTTTTGACATGTTTGGTGTCCAAAAATTACTTAGTTGGTTTGACACTGGCACTATATGTGACCATACGTATCATAGTGTCAGAACCATCATAGTGTCAGAACCCCCTAAAGCAAGTCTACTGGGGATTGCTTAACAGTTTGTTATGAAGAAAGTGCCATGATCCCAGTGTGTATTTTGCACAATGCTAACTGAGTAGCTTAAATCTCCTGTGGATTACATTGGATTGCAGCTCCAGTGCAAAGCTAAAGAACCACCAATTGTGTTTCGGGTTTGAGGTGAGGTGGGTGGGGTGGCGTGTAAATCTTATTTTCCAGCAAACTACCGCCTCGCGGGACTCGTTTCTTTATACGATCCCAGTAAGTGAAACTGTTTCTGCCATTCTTTTGTTCGTAGGTACTGGCGCTTTAATGAACAGTCACGCGCAGTAGATCGAGACTACCCTAAGCCCATCAGTGTGTGGGACTCATCAGTGCCAGTGTCTCCCAAGGGGGCCTTCCTCAGCGATGATGGAGGTGAGCTGGGGGAAGGGTGGGCCGGGAAGGTGCCTGAAAACTCCATTGAAGAGAAAGGGAGGGTTAATCAGCGCAATAGAGAGAAGGTGGCTGGGGGAGAAATGTGATCAGGGAATTTAACTCGAGAGTAGTGGAAAGAATGACATCACTGAGAGACTTTTTTTCCTCCCTTTTGTCCTGTGCTGGCCTCTTCAGCATTGTGAGAAGTGCTCACCCCAGAGAAACGCTCACACCCTTAACCTGAGTACCACTGATTATGCAGAGCCATAGTGTCATTCTCATCAGGCACTTTGATATCACTATCTGAGATATAACTGAGCTTCTGCTGCTTGAAATGAGACTTTCTCTTCTATTGTGGCATCCACATCATTAGGCAAGTGATAGTAATGTGTTACATGAGTTTCTATCACTGTTGCACAAACCTACACTAACATTTAGATGAGTAGGATCACTTTTGTTAATTGCATAATCATATGAAAATGTAAAATATTGAGAATTAAATGCCTAGGCTGATTTCGTAATTACTGGGAAAGCTCTCACACTGAGAGGGAATACTGACAAGAGATGATAAATCTATGATTTATGCCCAGGGACTAACAGCATAATGGCATTTTCACAGTACATGATGATTTGGAACCGACAAAAAATTATAAGTAGAATGATTTTCACTTTTCACATATTAAACTATACTGAGATTAATTAAGATCTCATGATATCAAGTATTGTCAAATTGGTCATTTCAGATTCAACCCGACTGAAATTCCATTTTGAGATCCACATAATAATGGCACTTCTGTCTTTCTGTCTTTCTCCCCTGAAGCCTATACATACTTCTACAAAGGCACTAAGTACTGGAAGTTCGACAACCATCGTATGAAGAGTGAGCCTGGCTACCCAAAATCCATCCTGAGGGACTTCATGGGCTGCAGTGTGGACCTCGACCCAGACAGAGACACGGACGTAGACCCAGGCCGCAAGTGGCCCGACCGAACGCCCTTCAATCCAGATGCTGGGCGGGACAAAGACAAGGACAAGGACAAAGACAAAGACAAAGATAAAGACAAAGAGAAGGAAAAGGACCGGGACCGCACCAATGACGTGGACTACAAGGAGGAGACAGAAGAGAAGACGAACGAAGTGGACGTGGTGCTGAAGATCGATGAGACAGAGCGCACCATGAATATCATCATGGTGACTGTGCCCCTGGTCCTGGTGCTGTGCATCCTGGGCCTGATCTACGCCATCATCAACACGCTGCAGAGGAAAGGGGCGCCCAAGTACTTGGTGTACTGCAAACGCTCCTTACAGGAATGGGTTTAACTTCAGCCCCACAACTCTGACCTCTTATCTCCACAATTCTCTGCCCGTGTTCTTTTTCGTCCCTCTCCCAATATATGTAAAGAACAAATTTGAACACGTACACACACACACACACACACACACACACACACACACACAAAACACGCCTTATACTCCTTTATCCCATGGTGCTCTCCTAATGCATTGACTGTAGTCTATTTATATCAGGAAGTTTGCACATTGTTTTTGTTATTATCCTTTCTTTCATCGTGGGTTATCTCCCCTCTGCCCTGCTTTTGGGTTTCTATTGAGTGCACATTTCTCTTCATTTCTAAACAAGGAAGTTTCTCTGTTCTGCAACGAGGAGAGATAACTGTCTTCTCGGCTCAGCAGTTGTACGCTAGACAAGGAGAATGCAAGAAAGCGAAACAGCAGAAATCAATAAGCGTGAGAGGTGTAGTACAAACAAAAAAAGGGAAGAATGGATGTAAATCTCTCCATTTCTGAGATCGCTCTCGAATCGCTTCCTTAACTCAGGTCTTAGCAGTCACCTGCCCACTGACCGGGCAGGTCTAAGTGCAACAGGGCAGGCCTGGTGTAGAATAGTGAGGGCTGTTACGGCCCTAGTCAATGCTTCTGTGCATTCTGGATCTCTGCCTTTAGCCGTGCTTGCCTATGATGAGGAACAAAAATCCCACGCGTTTTATTGCCTTAGTCAAACCACTCATGCTATTGTTCTAACAATGGTGCCTTGGTCTTGCCAGCCAAAAGCCTTCCTGTGGTTTTTGCCGCTATAGGAGGAGCCCTCTGACCTACCCCATGCTGCCTGGCGTGTTGCTTTCTCTCTATGGCCCTGTGATACTGTGTTGACTATAATCATTTATTGTTAGAGGAGCATAGCTCACATGGTGCTTTTCATTTAGGACAAAGGTGGCGTACTGTGAAACCACTCTGCAGGGGATGGTCGGGAACATTTGAGGTACTAGAGGGTAGAGGGAGAGGTTTTTAGCGAATGTTGATGTAGGAGCTATTAGCCAAGTATAGGCTTGCTTTAAACAATACAGTAAGGTGCATACTGAAAGAGAAAGGCCATAAAAACATTCCACTACCACATACCACTAGTGCATACCACTGAACAATTGGAAAAAGCCAATAAAAAAAGCGTTCAAGTTTTGCTTCTCGTGCCCCAATTATAAGTAAAATCCTTACTGGGCCTCTCTCTCCCCTCTGCTAGAGCCTGTTAGATAATCCTCTCATTTTTAAGAACAGCAGGTGGCTGAAAACATTGCTAACCCCCAGCCACCCCAACACAAACCCCCTCAGCACCAAAAAAATCCCTCTCATCTGCCCGAAAGGTGAGAGGGGAAGAGTGAGGGGCATGAGTGAGCAAGAGAGGAAAGGAGAAGTTTGTGCAGGAGAGAGAGAGAGACATCTGTGTCAGTTCAAAAGGGACGGAGGGGGTTCAGCTGCAGAAACCTTATCTGCTAAGTCCTCTGGAAGAGGCTTACAGTCTGTTATTCCAAAGGCAGGGCCGGGTTATTTTACACAGATGAGGCTGATTTTAAGCATGGGGGAGGAACAGAGGGGGGCTGGCCTGATGCTGTCTTCTTGAGGTATCAGAATGATTGTAAATACAAGTTCTCAACATAAAAATAACAGGCCCATGAACGTTCCTGTGGTCATGTGGTAATTACAAGTCGAAACTCTGGAAAACCCGGTACTGGACAATTACGATACCCGAGTCTCTGACCGCTAACCTTTAACCTTTCATCATAGTGGAAGAAAGGATGGAATCAGTGGTCGGTAGTGGGTAAATTGTTAGGAACATACCAAAAAATAAATGAAGCAAGCTAACTAGCGAATTTGGTTCTAGATATGTTCTGACTACAAAGCACTTGAAAGCCTTTGTATTTGCAACTTTTGTAATTAGAAGAGTTCCCTTCGATGAGGACAGGAAGGCAGCATGAGTGGCTAGCGGGGCGAGCGGAGTTAGCCTGAAGTCCCCATATGGGAGCATGCTGGCATGCGGTCGTGGTGGCCACTCTGCCACGGGTTATTTTAGAAACACATTCTTTGAATGAGAGCGGAAACAGGATCTGTGGCTGGCATCCGTTCTCCTTCCATTCAGGAGCTCCAAGCTGGACTTTGCATGTTTGCCCACACTCATCATGATTCCACAGAGCAGACTAAGGCAGTGACTCGGCTTTGCAAGATGGAGCTGCCATCCTTGTTTAGAATATAACTGCTCTTTGAGCTGCTTTGCTTAGTCTACAGCAACCTTGGTCTTGGAGTACCCCTGCCTCGCATAGTTTAGTGTTCTCGGCTCTTATACTCCTATTTCAACTCAGGCAGTGGCTTGTAAATGTATTATTCGGATCAGCTCTGCTAGGGCAGGAGGGACACTTAGGATCTACTGCCCTGTACAGGATCTAATATTCCATGACACAGCACACTTGATTGTCCCATGAAGAACTAGCATAGGTGGCTTTCGAGAATGATTAGATGTGTTGGAGCAGGGAAATCTTGAAATTATGCAAGGCATGCGAGGCTGTGGGTCTCCAGGACTGAAGTTGAGAATCTCTGAGTGCTGGAAAAGCATCAAAATATGTATAGGAGATATACTCTAGGACCAGGGTTGGGAACCACTAGTCTACAGTGTTATCCTTATAACACTATGCAGAATCCAGGAAAATGCCAAAAAATAAAAAGGTGTCCACCTCACTGGAGATGTGCCTCTAAAAATCCCTGTTATTGACCCTCCACCAGCAGAGGAGCGTTGTTCATTTTGTTAAGGCGGAGAGGACAGCCTGAAGGAGAAAACGAAAGAGTGCGGTATTATAAATATTGCCTTGCCAGGCGAGGTTCAGTCGAAAGTGCTTTCATAAATATTATTGGGAAGGTAGAGGAGACGGAGGACAGTCATGATCCGCATGCTGCCGCTGATGGAGCCCATTGGGTGCGGTTGCCAAGCAGCGCCCTCAACGCACACACCCCCCCCCAACTCGATGTGCTCTCCGTCATCCAGGGAGATGTGGAGGAGAGTTAATCAGAGATAAAAGCTCTTCCGCCTCCCCCTCCCCTCCTGCTTAGCTCAATGAGGAATATACAAGCAAGCCTGAAGGGTATCTGGACGGAGAAGAGACTCAGTTCACTCACACAGATAGGCCTAAACCCCATGCAAGCCCTGCCTGTGTCCACACGAGCAGACCGTTACCTCATTCCACACCTTTATGGCCTTGCTGTTCGAGACGTGGCTGTTTTTTTGGTATGCAGTTTGTGTTTGCTCATCCAATCGAAACCAAATGCTTTTTCAAGGCCTTCTAAAATGATTGTTCTTGTGAATAGTTCACCTTGCTTTTCACAAACCGTAGATTCTTTTCATTTGTGTGTTATTTAGAAAGAAGGTGTAGCAGATCCAGATTTTTGAGCCAAGCTTCAGCCTAGGCACTTAAACCACTCCTTGACTTTGAATGGCTCTCAAAAGCCCGTCTCAGTCTTCTGGCCAACAGGAAAAACGGCTGGGCTTTAGGCCAAAGCTAGGAAACGTCCTCCTACAATCGCTCACACTCTAGCACTGTGATCTGTGTGTGGGTGACCTTGGGGAGGCTTAGTAAAATATTTCTTAGATATGCAGCTTAATGATCTGTATTGTTTTTAGCATGCAGATTTAATCCAGCCAGGAAGACACATGGACAGGAGACCTGCTGAGTTGACAGATACATTCATTTCAGTGTTTTTTCTTGTTCTGTCACTTTTTGTGATTTAAGAGGTGGTGGCATTCCTTCTCATAAGTAAATGTCTCCGACCCACATGTCCTGCTCATTATGCACTTGGCCATTCGTCCCACAACTGCAGTGAATAATGTAAACAAAGGATCTCTTGGTGACTTCCAAAAGACTTGCAAAATGTGTTGTATTGCAGTGTCATGTCTAACCATGTGGTATCAGAAGAGTAGACGAGTCACAGGATGTTTGGTATTATTGTGCCACCAAGGCTGTGTGCAATTGCAGTATGATCTCAGTCAGTAACAAATGTGACAGTATGTCTAGGCCTGCATCCCTGTCTCAGAAGCCATTACTCCAAGAGCCAAGCGCCATGCTTTTTAATACTAGATGTGGCAATTCATTCAGATTACCCAGGCAGGTAAAGAAAAAAAAAGATCACTAATGTAAGGCAATGTTTGGCACGCAACTTGTGTTGCTGCAGTTCTTTTTTTAAAAACCTCATCTTTATTAATAATGATTAAATGTATGATTATATTTTTGTTGTTGCAGTTCATTTGTTTCTCTGATCTTATTTGATTTTAATTGGTTTTTAAAATTGTAAATATTGTAGGACTTTTTAAAGGTGGTTTTTTTTTTTAGATTTGTACTTTGTTAATAACATTCCGTTCTTGTGATTTTTATTTTTTTTTCTGATGTAGAAGCTGAAGATTTTATACATTTGTGTTGTTTGTTGATCACATCTGTTGAGTGTCTTTAACGATCCATGCTGGACATGTAAACAATAATAAATAAATGCTCTGAAGATGCGATATGGTCGGTTTGATCTGCTAGTTACTGTTAGTAATAAGGATGATAAATGTATTTTAAGTATTAGTATTAGCTTAGTTAAGCAATTAAGCAAGTAAAGTACACTGACAAGAAAAAATACATCAACAGAAGAGGGCCCAGTATAGAGCCCTGTGTAACACCACACTGATGACTGTAAATACACCCATCTAGAGATAAACTGAAAAACTGTTATTAATATTATAACTCTTAAAACGTTTGTTTCAGAGCTTAAATACCAAGAATTCACAGACAAGCACATTGCACAGCAGCTATAAACATGCCATTTTACCTTTAGTATTATTCACCCTTTATATTTGGCCATGGCTGAGTAAGCAGTTCTCAGATTATGCTGAAGTTATACAACCATCTATGTTGTACAGTACAGTCCTGAAAGGAGATTAACTGTAAACAAATCTTCTTCCATGCTTCCCAACCCCCCAACTAAAGTCTGTCCTCTCCCTCAGGAGAGAGCTCAGGGTCCCTGGTTGGGGCTGCACTTCCTCTCAGGAAGGACCAGGGCCACGTGGGCCATGGAAGACTGGGCGGTATATTTATAGAGGCCCACTGAAGGACAAAGGACGGGAGAAGAGAGGAAGCCTACAGTACAGCTCCAAAGAGAGCAGGTGCCATAGACTGAATACAAATAGAAGTAACCTATGAATCAAGGCATCATGTCTAACAGATTCATTTTCATATAGGAGCGTATGTGGTTCTGTCCTCTGTGTCAATCTGTTATACTAATAGGATATTCAGGATGTGGGATCCATTATCTGAGCTGGTTATCAATAACCAGGGTTGCTGGGGTGTCGGAGCCTATTACAGAGCTCATAGGGTAAAAGGCAGAAAAACACGCAGGACACACAGCCAGTCCATTACAGGAAAACATAGATGTCTTTGTCCTTTGGGAGGAAAAAGTAAAGTAAAAGTAAAGTGGCCCCATACAGTCATGCATGAAAATGCCACAGCACAGTGTGAACAATGTGAAATTCTTTCTCTGAAGTGGGGTCTGCCACCAAGGGGGGACACCCGGCGAGCAGTGTGTGGGGACGATACCTTGCTCAAGGGAAACTCAGTGATGACACTAGCAATGCTGGGATGTGAACCCACAACCTTCTGATTACAGGGGTGACTCCTGAACTACTAGACCACCAGCTGCTCCAAACTGGAGAACTCAGCTGAAACCCACACAGATATGGGAAGCATATGCAACCTCCCCTTGGCCACTCCTGCCTGAAATCAAACACAGGACCTTCTTGATGTGAGGCTACAGCACTGTACCACCTTTCTCAATGTCTATAGAGCTGTTTAAATATGATCTGTAATCTAAATCACTCTCTTACATCATGCCTATAGAGATCTAATGCTGTATTAGTTCCTTCATTTTCTTGCTAATCTTGTTTTTAGCAGTTGTCAATCCTGTGTTGATGCTTATGCCAACATTTCAGTCAAGCTGCCTCTTTATATTTTTGCTTTATAAATACGTTAGTTACATCAATCAGTTTGCACTACATATATTGTCCCCTTCACATCAAGGCTCATATACCATCTAAGTTGCACAAACTTTGCTGGTGGGGCATCTGGGCCTGGGCAACATTCTTGGTCTGCAAACACCTCTCAGTATTGTTTCTGGTTCAATCCTGCTGTGTTTTAATTGCTTGCTGAACTCCACCTGGGTTCTGTTAAACCAACCCATTTAACACCTGTCCATCCCCAGAGAATGGGTAACCGCTAAGGGCTAACCACAGCAAGCAAAACACCTGTGCGGCCTGGCACTGTCGCTGGCATGCCCCGGTTTGCCTTGTCACACCATCTCTCGTTTACTTCTTTTTTTCTCTTTCTCCAGAGCATGAGGTCACTTTTGAGAGTGTAAAACATGTGGCGGAGGAGTGTTTATTTGAGGATTAGAGAAAGACAGTGAGGGGAGGGTGGGCAGTGCATGTTGTGACCCCACCCATTGCCAACACACTATTAACCTTCTCCATAAAATGGATAATGTTCTAACAAAACAGAGTGAGCACATTCTTCGTTAGAGTTTGAAAGCTTGCCTCGACAAACCTGTTTTTAATGCTAACAGCTCATAATGCCTAAATTAGAACACAGACCATTTCCAATTGCGTTTTGAGACTTAGTTTGACTCACACAGGAGTCAAAGGTTCGCTGTGATTAGAGATGTCATTGGTGGGTGGCATTATTTTTGGCATAACTAAAGACACTGAATGATAAGTACTGGGTGAATGTGTCAAAGGTTCACCCAAAAAACAAAATTATAAAGGATACCTAGAATGACAGTTCCTAATAGAGCTGATAAATAATGTGAAGGGTAAGTTTAGGAAGTTTCCTCATTAGGGCAACACAATACTGACAAAGTAGCAGATAGCAAAGGCAGTTCTGTACACTGAGATAGCAGTATAGCTTTCAGTGCATAGAAAATGCAATCGTGAATCACTGATGTGGTTTAAGACTGGCCCACAGGTACTGTGTCAAAATCTTAAACATTAAAGTAAATATCTTTACTAAGCTGTCAGAGTAAAACAAAATGGACATTTTACAAGAATTTAAGTTTACAAAAGAAAAATGTGAAACATTTGAGTTTGTTACTCAACAAATTACAGTACGCAGTGTAAACTCAATTAAAAGTGGAACCTACTCAAGTACAGGAGTCCAAACCTGTTTATTATTTATTTATTATTATTTTAGCTTTGTAAATATAGTCATAACCATTGTGTCGCACTGCACAATGTGTACCCTCATTCCTTTTTTTCTTAATTTTATAATAAAAGTAAGGCAATAAAACAATAAAAATAAAGGATAAAACTCTACTTACTTGAAATTAAGGGGCAGAAACTCTGAAAAAAGCTACTTAATTCACTTGAAAATGCCTGAATAAACCACAGATCTAAGTACTGTAGTACAGTGAAGTATAATTGCATGTTCCACCTTTGGTAATTTTCTGTTGAATCAAGTGAATGCTTTAATTCAACCAACAACAACTTCTGTGATTGGTCAAGGGCACTTACAACACACCACAAAACATCCCATGACTGCTTATAGGTTCATTTGCATATGGCAGGAAAAAAAATACAGTTTTGAGATACAAAGTAAAACACAAAGCATACTAAAATCTGCTGATACCAGAAATGTATACCCTTCTACACCTGACCAGCTCTACGCGGGAGTCACTGTGAAGGCAGCCAGAAGGTAGCTGCATTAGCTCTGTCCATAACACTCTATCTACACCTACACAGCTATGGACGGAGCCTCAGAGGTGTTACCTTTAAAGCAGTCCCTCTAAGACCATGTGTGTGTTTTCCATTTGCTGACCCGACTATAGCAGCAAACTAAGCAGTGTATGCTGGCAGGGCCCCTTCATGACCACACACACGGATCAATGTGAAAACTGCCTAGTCAGCATTTTTTGGCTGAGACGAACTGAAAGACATCATAGGCACTTCAAAAGATGGCATCATTTATGCAGGGGACGCTGGGGACATGTCCCCACCACGTTTTTGGGGAGGATCATTTCATCTCCAACACTTTCTGAAAGCTCAATAAATCTCGCACCCACATCAACAGAAGTACATCCGCCAATCAAACACACAACACCACCCCCATCCATGACGTAGCCCCCACCATTCTTCAAAACTGATGTTCGTTGTACCGAGCACACACTGATGCTGTCTAATTACGTTAAAGCATCAACTTTTCTAAACACCCGCAGATACACAAGTAAACAAAGACAGCTGAGACGAACCACAGGAAAAGGAAGGATGAAGAAGAATTCAGGCCAGTTTCACAAATCGTTTGTCCAAACATGAGTGGGTTTTGAGTAAATAAGGAACAGGAGGAAGTTATTCCTGTGAAATAATGCTTCTGGGAAACCTGTGTCATAATGTGAGGTGAAAATTGCATCAAGAATACAATCGAAAACGAAATCATTTCACACAAACTGTAATTAATGCAGACAAAAAAGAAGCATCATTAATGTGGCAATAGTAACATGTGTTGCAACTGACTCATATGGAGATGACCATTTGTTTTCCTCATGGATATCTTCGATTAAGCAATAGTGTGTATCACCACAATAAAGGTCTTTATGTTTCAGGGAGAAAATTCATAATTAAGCACAGTCTGAATTGTACAGCAGTTTCAAAATGGTGCTTTTTAAAAACAGCACATAAATGATTTTTAAGCAACAGTTAATAGTTAACAGAAAAATTAATGTTTGTATATTTTTCCCAAATTGAATCAATTGGGCAAGATACGTTTCACTCTGGATCTAAAGAGGTAAAATACCAGCTAGCATTGTACAACCAGTGACAGCAGGTCATTATTCTGATCAGATTTTACAACCATTTTACAGTCCAAGTGGAGAACGAATCTAAGGGGCTTCTCACTACATGTAAAATGCCACAGCACATTGACACCAAATCACAAATAAGCTGTTTGAATCCTCAGTCTGAGCAAGTACAAATCAGCCCTGTCTTATCCAGTTCAGGTGCTGTTGTTAATACGTCCACAAAGGCCAAGGTAATCAGCTTCTAGCAAATAAAACGATGTGGATGCTTTAGATTAGACCTATTTTGATTAGTCTTTGATTTTGCTATGAAAGAGAGAGAGGGCTTTTATACTGGTCTATTTATATCAACCACCCTTGATGCAAACTGTATTGAGTTTTTATGCAATCAACTTGTATTTGATTTCTGACATAATGTTACCCATAAAAATGTACACACATTAGCCTTGTGGTTCAGTTTCACTAGACAAGAACAGTGAAGAACTCTATGATCCTGCAGGAAATTGCTTTTCTTATCCTATCCCTCCGCAGTTTCTATTGTTTTATTTATTTTGTGAGGTAGCTTTTCCTAGCTCCACAGGTCAACCACGTGGCTCAGGCTATGATGCTTCTTATAGCACGCAAAACCTCTATTAGAGAAGAATTACCTCATGATCAAATTAATGCACAAAAGTCTTTTGCTGTGGTCTGCTCAGTGTTGGAGTAGGGGTCAGAGGAAGCGCTTGCAGAGGTCAGGTGGTGCGTCCGGGTCACTCCGTTTCCTGAGAGAAAGTCTTATCCTGGTTTTGGCCAGAGCCAACAGAGCTCTCTCTCCAGTTCCCATAACCTCACTGAGTCTGCCACTCCACTGCACCCTAGAGATATGCTTTAGAGCACAAGCTGCTACACAAAAAAACAGGAGACATATTATTATCAGAATATTACAGAAAAGCCTAACACTAAATATAATATAAAATCTAGTGGTATTTAATAGGCACACTCTTTTCTCACTTTAAATACGGACACCCTTTTCCATTTTTTTCAGTCACAGCTGTGTCCTCCCAACAAAAAGTGTTTCTATAGCTCTCACTGATGTCCCCTTTAAAAAGATACGTTTCAATAAGCAACTACCCACACACACCTCAGCTGCCATGCATGACTTAAGATTGAAGAGTCTTCAACTGTCAGATGAAAACGTATCACTGTTGGTCTGAAAGCATGTGCAGCTGTTCAAGAAGCTGTAACTGATCATTTTCACTAGAACACTGAGACTGGTCTGAGATATAGGGGTCATATGAACTGATAAGTGTAAATTTGACATTGGATTAGCAAGACGCAAAGAATGCAACCTGTTTCTAAGGCTGTGTCGATAATACCCTTGCAAAGTTCTGTAAATACTGAAAACAGATTTCTTGTATAGAAAGGAAGCTGAGATAAAGACACTGAAAGTACTGTAAGATTTTAATGTACTTTTCAATACTTTTTTATGTTTTCAGTTTCTGCTATTGTTCTGATGCTAAAACATGAAATAGCTAGACATTTGCACAGTATTGTAAAGCGGTTTCATTCAACAATATGGCTGGATAACTGAATAAAAACAATACATTAAAATGTGGAAAAACTGATTGGCAAGAGAGACTTTTAGGCAACTATTACAATACATTCATTTGGAAGACGCTTTTATCCGACGTGACTTATAATACAAGGAAACACTCAAGTTTCAGGACAGCTACAAATAAAAAATTTCTGACCTTTGAGATTTCTAAGGGATTCTAGGGGGTACATCATGGACTTTTAATTAATATTTGAGGTATTGTTACTTAATTTAACATTTTAACAAAATCAAATCCACTGAATAGACCTTCAAATGAATTTTTGGGAAAAAAACAGTCCACATTTATGATCTTTTCTTCTTATTCCTTATTCCTTATCCCTCAGTCACTCTCCTTTCTTCTTGCATCCTGCTTTCAATTCACACACATACCAATATAGTATCAGAAGGGCTTGTGATTGTATTCACAGCTCAGATTTATTGGAGGGCTCTTTATGACCAGGGGATAGAGCGGGTGAAATTTCTGGTCATAGAGCCTTTTGACATTTTCAGTATGGAGATAATAAAGGCCAATCGCTTTAGCAGATGCTTCTATCATTCTATAGACTTACATCAGCAAAACGGCATATTGTACAAATTAGGCCTGAGGGGTACGAGTGTAATCGTCCAGCTCCATATGGAAGGAGTGTGTATGTTCTTTGTAGCAGACTGCACTGCCGTTATAAAACACTACACACGCAAATCGATGAATGTAGTGAGTGTTCTCTTCTACAGTTTACACTTTTCTCTCTCTGGACTTTTCCAATCTAACGAGAAATATGAACATATTGGCTCATGGTTCACAAAGCAGTATGTTATCAACTAATATATCAACAGTTATAATAATAATAATAATCAACAAGTTCCCCTTTACTTCAACTGGCAATTATGTTTGTGATGTTTGCCATATTATTATAATGGTATTGTAGCAAGCTTATGTGCCCTAAACTAGCACTGTACAAGCTAAACTGAACCTAAACAATTCTTCTTCTTTTTCTTCTTCTTCTTCTTCTTCTTTTTATTATTATTATTATTATTATTATTATTATTATTATTATTATTATTATTATTATTATTATGCTGAACGTTTTTTTAACTCGTCCTGCAGTTTTCATAGCAACCACCTAGCAACACCCTAGCAACCACCTGGGATACAATAGGAATGAACTAACAGCATCCTCACAAACACACGAGATAATGGAGCATCCAAGTAGCAGCACCCACTTAGCTATCTGGGATATTATAACAACCAGCTGTCCTCAGCTAAAATCATAGTAACTGCCTGACAATGCCTTATCACTACTTTGAAATGGCTAATGCTGTACATTCTGCATTATCTTCATGCACTCATGTCAATGTTAACGCATTATATTTGGAGTAACAGGATTCTTTTACCAAACCATCCCTTTCATTTGTGGTTTGTTTGTGTTTGATCAAGAAACTGGACTGTTTGGGGGTTCGTTAGAAGAAGAATTCACATCTGGTGCTCCACGGGATGGTTTGTTTACATTGTGGGTTTGGGTCTGCCCCTAGGCTGCCTCGTAAATGGTACAGGTGTTCACCTCAGACAGTGCAGCACCAGGCCGAGCCCACTGGTGCTAAACTCATCATCACAATCGGAGGAGGTTGTAAAATAGCAGGTCATAATTGAACTCACTAGCAAAGAGTTGTTAGCAGAAAATTTCACCCACAGCCACGCTCTTTGACATCATACTGCCGTATGTCATATGAAAGTAGGCCGAGACAACGGTCAGTGACCTAGAGGTGGATGACACACATTACAATAAGGTCATTTGTGCTGAGATTTCTTGGCCAGCTTTCTCCACCATGCTCCAGCCACAGTCAACGGCCAAGTCAGCTGCTCAATTTTGGAAGGAGTTTGTGGGTAAACCGGGGGAACTCATGTTTTCTGGTGTTACAAGCAGTAACTATGGCAACCAATTCCATGCTCAGGACTGTGAAATGTGACCAAGGCTCCTATGAGTCCATGTGGGTGTATGTATGTGTGTGTGTGTGTGTGTGTGTCTTTGTGGCCTTTTAGGTGTGCACGCGTCTGTTGATGCGTATGCATGCTGCGTTACCGACTCAGCACATCTGCTCATGCTCCTGTTGAGGCGATTACTCAGACATTCCCTGCTCATGATGTGTTGTGGTCCTGCAGCTGTAAGCTAGTAGAGACCCTCAACAGGAGGCCAAGCATCTGGACTCCCAAGCCCAGCTCCAGGGTGCGATTGTGGGTCAAACTGCAAAGACAGAGTCCTGGGAAGGTACTCTGTACTGTATTGTGAAGCCCTTTAGATTTTCTACCAAATTTGGACCATGTAGATGGTATAATGATCTAAACTAATCTGAAGCTCTTGGAAAAGATCCTCTATGACTTTCCTGCTGATGTCCCAAGTTCACATTCACTCCACCCTTGGTTATTATAATGATTCCACAGTGAGAAGATGCTCCATTCCTTTTCTGTACTATTCCCTGTCATCTCCATCTCTTCCTTCATCCTGCCATCATTCACTTTTCCGTTCTGCACCCGATCCATCATGCTGCCTGTTGAGAACTCTAAATATAAGACTGACACGTAAGACTTGGCACACACAAGTAAACTGTTGCTACAGAGTGTAGCATATGTGAATTTGTAAGTGCACAGAATATAACGTTGACGCCTATTGGTGGTTATCTAGTCAAAGACGATTTCGCGCTTATTGTCCATTATTCCCTTTTTGAAGCTTGTTGCTTATTTGTCTTTTGGTGGCAGTGGTTCTTGGTGTCAGAAGTTGTGATAAGGACATTCGTGGACATCACATATAGCTTAAGCTTTTAAAAGACATTTAATATTTAAACCAAAATTCAATTCAGTGCAGTGTTATTCATATAGCACCTACAACCAATGTTCTCCCAAAACAGCTTTACAGAATCAAAGCCCCTAGTGACAGCAAGCCAAGGGTGACAGGGGGTAGAAAATCCCCCTAAAGCTGGAGGAAGAAACCCTGGGAGGAACCAAGAATCAAAAGGAGAACCTATCCTCCTCTGGTCCACCTGGAGAGAGAGAGAGAGAGAGAGAGAGAGAGAGAGAGAGAGAGAGAGAGAGAGAGAGAGAGAGAGAGAGAGA
>JBBJLR010000040.1:4061215-4079391 GCA_037577145.1 Brachypetersius gabonensis | reverse complement strand
GAGAGAGAGAGAGAGAGAGGGAGAGAGGGAGAGAGAGAGAGAGAGAGAGAGAGAGAGAGAGAGAGAGAGAGACCAACAATAGAAGGCCTTTGTGTACGAAATTAATCACTGCAGATTGACCGTCGATGGCTAAAAGAGTAGGTACAGTTAAGAGTCATTGGAGGTATTTTTTGTGAGGTGTAGTTTAAATGGTATGGAAAATGCAAAAAAAAAAAAAAAGTCTGTTTTTTTTTAAAAAGTTATGTTTTGTCAGATCATGTTTTGTCTGCAACACACTTCAAAAAAAGTGTTGGGGCAAATTGGGGCTAGTAATGAAATAGTATTAATAAAAAATAATAATAATATGATTTCAAACACGTGACGACAACAGATGATTGTAATCATGATTTGGTACAAAAGCAGTATCCATGAAAGGCTGAGACTTTGAGGACCAGTTTGTCAGTTTCTCCTTCTATAGTACAAAATGTCATTACAGGATTAAGGGAATCTGGAGGAATTTCAGGGTATACAGGGCAAGGGTGCTGAAGCTTAGGCTGAACTCCATCATGGCACTGCATCAAGAACCGTCATTCAACAACAGCTCATAGGCAAGGGATTACTTTGGCAAACCTTCTTCAAGCACTACAATGCAGCGTTACATTTACAAATGCCACCTAAAAGTTTACTGTGCAAAACAGATGCCTGGTGTTAACCATGTCTAGAAGCAGCTGGACTCCATTGCAAATCAGTATTCTGTTGTGTTTTGAAGAAACACACATTATTTGCTCAGGACCAAAGATGAAAAAGACCGTACAGGCTATTATCAGGAAGTCCAAAAGCCAGCGTCTGAAATGGGTTTGTTTCGGTACCCTTGGCAGTCACTTTTCTGATGGCAGCATTAATGCAGAAAAGTATATAGAGATCAACATATGCTGCTATCATCTTTTCCAGGGACATCCATGTATTTTTCAACAGGGCAATGCAAAACCATATTCTGCTCACAGTACAAAGGCATGACTGTGGAAGAACCCGGCCTGCCTGCAGTCCTGACCTGTCTTCAATAGAGAATGTGTGCACTATGTTTGCAGAAAGAATGAGACCAAATAATACCTGAAATGCTTAATTGCTTGGTATCAGTGCCAAAATGTTAGTTGTGAGATCAAATGGCAACATTACAAAGTGGTTAATGCTTTACTGTACCGGAGTGTGTTACTGGCCTGAAATGCAGAGATAGATTAATAAATGAAAGAATCTGACCAAACAAAATGTGAAATATCTGTAGTCGAAGTAAATTTAAGAATATCTGTTTATTTGTATTTCATACCATCTAAACTTTAACTGATTTTAGATTGTATGTTATATATTGTTTTGCATTTACCACAATCCCAAGTGCTTAAAACTACTGAATTTCCCTCTTAATGTGCTCCTTAAATAATAGAACTTCCTAAATAATCCGATTGTGATGAAATTTAAGATTAAGGGATATAACACTCATGCCTTAAATCTAAGCTAAAGAGTCGGTTTCACAAATTATACACTTAATTCAAATGAAGAGGTTTGGTGAATTTCCAGGGGTACATTAAGGTAGGGTTCAGCACATTTAAAGTGATTGACTTGTGAAGTATATTAACCCTTTAACTAAAGTGACCTCATGACCAGGCCCTCCTACTGTTTTATTTATGTTGTGGTGCAATACTGCTCGGAAATACTGCACCATGGTCTAGCCAGTATGGGCTGGGATTTGGTCACATGTGACTTGAAATCTGAACATAAAAAACCTTTTTCCCCTCCTGGGGAAAGTTTTTGTCATAATGAACAATCAGAAGTTGGTTTCTAGTCCAAAAAATAATACTTTGATACAACTTTGACCAGATACATATGACCAGGTGAAAAGGTTTATTTTGATTTCAGGCAAATTTTAAAAGTTCCTGAGTACCTTGCACTCACCCAAACACATCACTATGAGGTTTCATTTTTTCAGGCAGCTCCAGTGTTACTGGCTGAATTTTTGGCCCTTAGGCTAGGTCTCAATAATAAAGGCCTTTATTTGTTGGCTTCTGGTCTAATTCTCACCCCAACAAGCATTCTTCTGCCCATTCCGCCCCAGCAATCAGGACTGAATGGCATCATTGTGCTCAGACAGAACCAGGAGAGAAGTGGGAATGAATGTTTCTGGTGCGTTTGACACTGTTTTTAACCTTGTAGAAAAAGAATGAACACTTCTGCGCTAACTGACCTGAGCAAAATGATCCAAATGGGCCATTAGATACAACTTTGAATTTAGCTTTGTGTTACTCCATGAGCCATGTTACAGAATCATCAGAATCCGAATTAGAAAACTTTATTTATCCTAGAGGAAATTGTTTATGTGGTGATTGCCACAACACAGACACGGAGACCCACAAGACACCAGAATAATGTAACATAAAAAATAAGATAAAATACAACAATAAAATAAGTCTACATAAGTCATAATAGAATCAAATAAAATAAAGTAAAAGCTGAATAGAAATAATATCAGTCGAAAGAAAACAACCATAATATGAATAGAAGTAGTAATAATACTCCACTAGCCCTATATAGAGGACCTATTGGACAACTATTGGATATTTTTGCCCTGCTAGTAGTATTGATCACCTGGTTCCAATAGATCAACCTGTTTTTTTTTTTTGTTTTTTTTAATGTAAGTCAACCTTTGGGTTTTTGTTGGTTTTCTTTACTCAGGGAACAAAATATGCTTGTCTGAGTGGAGCTTAGTGATGCAGATGTCTTCTGTGTATGTTGCTAGTCATGAGGAATTACAGCTGAAAAAGAAAACAGGCTATCCCAGAAATAGGATTTCAGTGCAGTATCTTTTTAACACCACAGCCTTTCAAGCAGAGGAGTAAGAGGGTATTAGGAGGCCAGATATAACCACTATGACTAAATTTAGGAACAGGCAGATCAAGCAGAATGGAGTTAGTACAGAAACACCTGGTTGGTGTGGTGTCCTCACATTTGCTCACCTTAGTTTTAGCTAGTATGAGAAGGGATCTAGGTTCATGGTGAGATTTTACTCCATGTCTACAACTCTAGAAGGTCCTCATTGTTTTCAACACTGGACGCCTTACTGGCCTCTTCAATCCTTGCTGGTCTCATTTGGAATGAAACTTCTCAAACACTGAAGAAGAGAAAGCATTCAGAAACTTCAGATTATAAACCTAAACTGAAATAGGAAAATATATTTAGACAGCACACATTCACATTCATACTTTGTTGCAGTGTCATGATTGGTGATTAGAACATTTTTACAGCTTTTATTTTTGATACAGACAGTTTTGGCAAGACTGAAGATGGACCACTATTTTGAATTGTGTCTCTGTATTTAGTTTCCCATGGTAATGAGAGTAGCTCTGTTTTCAAAATCCTCCATACATTTTCAGTGGGACTCAAGACAGGAGACTGGCTACACCATGCCACCACATTTTGTTGCCTGCGTGTTTTAGGTCACTTTCTTGTTTATCATTTATCTTCTCCCCTTTTTTGGCCTATGCAAATAAACCTTCCTCTAATATCCCCTTTTACATCATTCACATTGCCCTCAATTACATGCAATTCCCCAATACTTTGCAGAGAAGCAGCGCTGTATTACAATGTTCTCATCGCCATACTTCACTGTGGTTGTGGTGTTCTAGTGATCATCTTCTCCCTTAAAACATGACAAAACAAACAAAAACAAAAAATATCCACACCATTCCAAAGTTACTTTAGCAAGTTAGCAAATAGCATGAAGTACATGCATGTATATTTCTACTGACTTCTCTGGGCTGCCCTTTTAGATGTGCAGTAACTAGTTGTTGCCACAAATCTCAACTAAGTGGCTTCTCAGTCAGTTTGTTGGTTAATGGCAGCCTCTTAGGCAACATTTGTGACATCTCTTTCCTATACACTTTTCATTATGCAAAATGTTGCATGTCTCCAGTGTTTATTTATATTTGCCCAAATATGTCACCTGTTTGGTCAATGCCTGTGGCCTAGTTTAGTATCATAGAGTGCTACCAACACTGGAGCTAGCATGTGTTCTCTCTAAAACATGAAGCACCACCACTTTTTAAATCTTTTTAAACAGCCATTATAGCAATGTCTATGGGAGAGTGTGCTAACTGCTATTTCTGCTAGTCTGAGCTGGTAGGGATAGTCATTCTACCCATCGAGACTGAGCAAGACCAGTTACACTCTCTTTGACACCTGGCCATGGGCTAGCAGGCCCCTATCTAAACTTGTGACAGGTGGTCTACATACTGACACTGGTAGATCATCAGCATCATGAAAAAGTATGTCCATACCTACTTAAATAGCCATTGGCACTGTACCAGTGACTGCTTACTGGCCTCTTCAACCAGCTAGCACCGCCCAATCCCCCTATTTTTATCTGTACTGTCTACTGGCATTTTAGTCAGGGATTCTTCTGTCTGTACACTCCCAGTGTTCTGCTGCTCTCCCTTTACTGGAGTAGTTTGATAGGGTATTTTGGTTCACTCATACACAATCGGAGTGATATGACATTCCTGCGGGTAAGCATGGTGACATCCTAAGCACACCCTCTTCAGTGCCCTTTTGTGCCCTCCTTCTAGGCCCACTGGCACTGAGCACATTGTTTGTGTGACTCAGGAATGTAGACGAATGCATACAAAACACCTCTTTCCCCAACAAATATACTCACACAGATGCACGCCGCTGAGAGCCGAGATGCCTATTCTCCGGCACACATCCCTCCGCCCCCATCCGCTCCAAGTCTCCAGTCGGTTTTTATAGACCTGTTTATTTTCATTCAGCCCACTAATACACTGTTGTCATGCACAGTGTAGGTGAGCTGAAGCATTACACAACATGGACACTGCAATGCTTAACAAAGCCTCAGTGCACCCCAGTTCTTTGTTATTCTAATGTTGTTCAGAGTTATGGCATCAAAGCAGGCTCAAGGGAAGCCATTATCAATCACATTAAACATTCTATTCATGTTTGATATCATTTACAGGGCTTTGTTGTAGCTGGTTGCTTCGGCATTGCTATTCTAAAGCATGACTGCAGTGGGAATCGTTGAGGAAAACCAAACCTTAGAGCCCTCAAATGGGGTATATGATGATTTGTTACACAGGAAAGATAAGTATGTGGAGTTAAAGGGCACACATAAATGTGCAGCTGGGTGGCCTATTGGTTAGGACTTAACCCCTATGATCTGAAGGTTGTGGGTTTGAATTCCAGAACTGCTAGTGTCACCACTGAGGTACCCTTGAGCAAGGTACTGTCCCCACACACTGCTCCCCGGGCACCCTGCTTCACTTTCTCTACTGGGTTACATGTAGAGAAAGAATTTTATGTTTCATCAGTGCTTTTTCTAGTGAAACAGTTTTGTGTAAAATGTACTCTTAGTCAAATATTTAGAGCCCACATAGAGCCCTGACCTCAGCCACATCCTGAACCTTTGGGATGAACTGGGGCATAGATTGTGAGCCAGACCTTCCTGTTCAACACCCAGCAATTCACAAGCAGGCAACTCAGATCAGGTGAAAGCAGTTCAAACAAAAACTAGATGAGCAACAATTTAGCTAACTCAGAATAGCGTTCTTCATGGAAAGGTAGCTAACACAAGCTAGCTAACTCTACACTTACTCTACAAGACAACAAGCAACTTATATACACCACACAAGCCTGACTGACAGGTTGCACATGTGTTCCATTACTGTCACTGAAGGCCTGCTTTACTTTTGATGTGACTGGTTGGCACGAAAAACAACATCCATGCCATAAGGTACAAAACACTCTGAGTTGGGAATTGGGGCAAAACACAGCCACACAGTGAGCATAAATGGCCCACAAAACTCTTTTACACTGAAGACAGTAGATGGTGATCTTCCTCTGATGTGACATCTGAATATTGTTTGGGGTATCAGAGTGAACTTGTGAATCTTAGCAATGAAGCAAGCAAACCTTCGCAAGCACAAGGACACACACACAGCACCTTTTATCTTTTTTCGTATGGTTACTGTTTGTTCCTTTGAACACATCTCATCCCGCCAGGCCTCCTTTGCAATAACAACAGCAGTAAATAGCTGCTTTGTATTCTGGTGAAATACTATAATGCTAATTATACCTATTTTCATGGATGTCCTGGCCTTGACCACAAGACAACAGTGTAATCTGTATGTTGGTTCTGTATCACTCACATTTGAGCTCTGTTTTGCGAGGATTTAGCTTCAAGTGATGTGCTGTTTGAATGATGAAATGTCATTCAAACATCCAGAGATCTGGGCTGAGATCTGAGAGTCGCCAGGAGAAAAGAAGAGGAAGAGTGTTGTCAGCGTAACAGTGGTAGGAGAAACTATGTGAAGATAATAGATAATATCACCAAGAGAACGAATGCCCCTCTGATGAAGAACATGTCTTCTGGAATGTGTGTACAGCTATTGTTGAAATAAATGTTGATAAAAATAAGCAGAAGCACAAAGAGTTGGTTCCTGTCTTAGTTAGAGAAAATGCAGACACGAGAGAATACAGAAAGCTAAGGGGTAGATAGAAGAACGCATGGCCATGTTTAGTACCTCCTGTACCTGCCCAACAATTCACAACCAGGCAACTCAGACCAAGTGATTAAGCTAACCTAGCAACAAGTTAGCTAACTCAGAATAGCTAACTTCATGGCAAGGTAGCTACACACATGCTAGCTAACTCTACAGACATTTCTATACACCACAAGCAACTTCTATACACCACAAAAGCATGACTGACCGGTTGCACGTGTGTTCCATTACTGTCACTGAAGGCCTGCCTTACTTTTATGTGGTTGGTTGGGACAAAAAACAACATCCATGCCATAAGCTACTGAACACTCAGAATTGGGGCAGAAAAACGCCACACAGTGAGCATAAATGACCCACAAAGCAGTTATTTTACACTGAAGACAGTAGATGGTGATTTTCCCCTGATCTGATATCTGAAGATTGTTTGGGCAGGAGCATGTGTACGCACACGCATGAGGTCATGGAGCAATCTGCACACAATGAGAGATCATGCAAACAACAAGAGAACATGCAAAAAAGGAATTGACATTATTATGATAAAGTTTGTTTTCCTCTGTGTACTATATGTAAATAAACCATCGTATTCATCATTCACATGCTGTTGCATGTGTGTTCCTGAGCTCTCACCAGGGATGGCCCTTCCACAGTCTGGTGCACATGTGCTGTTTTTTCGATGTACAGCACATCCAATCGTCCCATCATAACATGATGGATTTATATGTTCATTCATTCATTTTCTGTAACAGCTTAATCCTTAATAGGGTCGCGGGCATCAACAGATCACAGTATCAACAGATGTTAGGCAGAGACTTGGGGGCCAGCCCACCACAAAACGTATTAAGGGTCAAATAATTTTTTTAAGTATGACACATTTACATTTACGGCATTTATCAGACGCTTTTATCCAAAGCGACTTCCATTTCCTAACTGCAGGGGGCAGTTTCCCTGGAGCAACTTGGGGTTAAGGGCCTTGCTCAGGAACCCATGGGTAGTGTGCTGAGGGTAGGATTTGAACCCATGACCTCTTGGTCCAGAGGCAAGTATCCTACCCACTATGCCACCACCACCACACAGAAAATATGTATACAGTCAAGAACATCCAGTGCATTACAGTGTATAGAAACTATATAAGCAGTGTACAGATGCTCTTATTTTGGTCAGAGATGCTCTGCCTCCATTAAGGATAGATGCTGAACATCCTTTATCAGAGCAATGTTCTTCTGGAGAGCTCTGAACCATGTCACAAACAGGTCAGTGGTGACCCCAGATAGCCCCAGAGGTGGCCGTGGGTTTAACTGGACCACACAGAGCCTCCACTCTCCACTCCAACTCTGCTTGGGTTTCAAGAGCTATAGCGGCACTTTCATGTCCCATCTCAGTCTCTCTGCTTCATGTCAGAGTAAACTTGTGAACCTTAGCAATGAAGCTAGCACACGTTCTCAGGCACATGGACACACACACGCCACCTTTTATCCTCTCAGTGTTTTCATATGGTTACTGTTTGTTCTTTGAACGCATCTCATCCTGCCGGGCCTCCTTTGCCATAACAACTGCAGTAAAGTGCTGCTTTGTTTTCTGGTGAAATACTATAATGCTAATTATATCTATTTCCGTGGATGTCCTGGCCTTGACCCTGTAACAAGACAACAGTGTAATCTGTATGTAGGTTCTGTATCACTCACATTTGAGTTCCTGAGGGTGACAAACAAGTAGTGCATGTTGAAGCATGCTAATTCTTAATACACACTCACACATACACTCATTTCTCTGTTTTTTCCCAGCTGACTGCGCAAGGCTTTTTGGATGAGAGACTGACAACATGTGCTGTTTTTCTGTTTCGTCTTTCAAAGGGCTGTAAAGACTCTTTTTTTCTTTTCTTGGAAGAATCATCAGCAGGTGCTGACATCAAAAGGTCCTCCCTTAATGGCAAGAATCCATCACTGTTGCAGTAAAATGCAGATTTGGCTCAGTTGTGTGCCCCGAGGAGCATGTTTGGGTTTTCTCGTGCTAATCCATTGCATTGTCTGACACACATAGTATGTGTGTGTGTGTGTGTGTGTGTGGGGGGGGGGGGGTTATGCTACGAGAGAGCAATGTTCTGATAGAGTCGAACTCATAGTATGTGTGTGTGTGTGTGTGGGGGGGGGGGGTTATGCTACGCGAGAGCAATGTTCTGATAGAGTCGAACTCATCTGTCTGTGATTCCCCTAACCTTGCTGGCCCTCAGGTCACATCGCTGCTACAGAGATGAATCATGCTGCTTGAAAAACCCTCCCTTATGCAATTGTTGTTATTCTGTTCAGTACAAATACAGTTACTGGAATCATTGATACGTAATCCTGTCTAAAAAATACCTAATTCTAAAAAAATCTGCATTGTGATCAGATGACCACCTTTGAAGTACTAGACATTTTGGGTACTCATTTTAATTACTTGAATGGATGGATGGAAGGATTGATGGATATGGATATGGATATATAGACAGAATGATAGATAGAAATAGACATAGGTGGATAGATAGATAGCATGTAGCTCCGATCATCAATTTGGACACAAAATCTAAAATATCTTTCAAATGCTTTAGAGCTGACTTACAAATACTATGATACTTCTTGTATAATCATCCATACATGTATCAAATTACATAGTTACTATTTATACGTTTTACAAAATCGATTTTGTATTAATACATTGACTCCAGACTTTTTAGTGGTAGTTTATCTGTGTTTTCCTATCACTCTAGTAGAAAGCCACTGAGGCCAGAAGGCTAATGGAAAGGTTCTTTCCAGTCTAGTGGTTTGTGTATAAATGGAGTTGGTGTGTAAGTGCCGGTTAAGGGAGCATTGTATTGTAGGAGATGCTGATGCACAAGCATTTACTAAAAAGGGACAAGAATGAGTATTGGGAAACACTTAAGACAGGAGGCAATGGTGTGTGTGTGTGTGTGTGTGTGTGTGTGTGTGTGTGTGTGTGTTCAGCAGACTCAAACTTACGTAAAAGAGGAGAGGTGGAGATCACAGCAGCTCTTCCATTAGATGCCTCAATGACCTTGGGAGATCAAGCAATTTAATGTGTGTGTGTGTGCGTGTGTATGCGTGTGTGCGTCCGTGTGTGTGTGTGTGTATGTGTGTGTGCGTCCGTGTGTGTGTGTGTGTATGTGTGTGTGCGTCCGTGTGTGTGTGTGTTTGTTTTGCTGAGATTAGTGTGTGGTGGGCAACATCGCTATCTGCCATCGTAGTAGACTAGTGTTTGATTCCATCCCTGGGCAAGTATACCATGCTGTTGTTGTATTACCACCAACAAAAGTCTATAGTCTAATGCATGACTAAATATTTTGGCCCATGAGTTTGTAAATTGCCTGGTATAATCAAGAGGGTAACGGTAAAAATGCGAGGATCAGGAGAGGAGAAAGCTTCTGAAGCTCCCAAGTTTTGACATAAAAGCGGTAATGAAGTTTTCAAAGCACACTCAGCAGACTGAATATTGAACATCCAAAGAGTCTACAATACGTGCCAATGTTGTAAACAACGTAAATTAAATCCTGAACCATTTGTCTGAGATTGATCCCATTTGCTCCATCCTGTTCAGCGACAGAAGCCAGAATGAATTCAGAATCCATTTGTCTCCGGATCAGAGTGTGGAGCTGTAACGATGTTGGGGTGGTGGTGGTGACCTAGTGAGTAGGATACTTGCCTCTGGACCAAAGGGTCATGGGATCAAATCCTACCTTCAGCATCCCACCCCTGGGTTACTGAGCAAGACCCTTAACCCCAAGTTGTTCCAGGGTGTCTGTCCCCAGTAGTTAGGGAATGGAAGTCACTTTGGACAAAAGCGTCTGCTAAGTGCCGTAAATGTAAACGATGATATCTGACCTGTGCATGGACCGCTCAGAAATGCATTCTTTTATAACAACTTTACAGTGTTTTGTGAAAACTCTAAAATGGCTTCCAGCTGTGTTTGGCTGCATGGTGAAGTTTTGAGCATTTTTATAGATCATAAACTGTCATAGTGTGATCTAAATCCCATCCAGTGGTCTGCAGCATCTGAATAAAGAGCTGAGTGTGATGGGACAGAAGTTTAGGGGATATATTCAAAGACAGGATTTGGGTGACCATCGACCGTCCACTGTTTTTCAGTTGGTGGTGTCCAGAGCTGGTGGCTGTTTACTGTTTACTGTTTACTTTGTGACATTCTGTGATGGGGAGAGCTAACTATCAAGTGGGAACTGGCCTTGACTACATTTGAGAAAACAATGGACAACCCCCCCCCCCACCACCACCACCACCACCACCACATCCCCACCCCAACACATAAACACAAAAATACATTCAATTAATCCTCACAGAGTAACTGCTCTCTTAATATGTATTTGAGTCATATAAAGCAAAATATATTAGGTCGGCCAACCTAGCAACAGCAACTACAAACGCACAGATTAAGCCACTGAGAGCCATAATTACCCTTTGGACAACACACGCGATCCAAACACACTTTCTGGAGGGGAATAAAACAGCAGCTTCTAACTCAGCCTACACAACTGCATGAAAAAAGCAAGCGAATGATTTATGTATACTACATAAAACATGGAGGCGCACGGCTCCATTAATTACAGCAGTGATGTTGATGATAATGATGATGCTTAGCAAATCCACACCAGGACTGGAAGGCGCACCACACACCCAGTGGAAAAAACATATTTCATTATTCGGTTTGTACACCGAAAGCACATATGCCTGTGCATGCAGTCTAAACACATGTGCTGTCGGGGTGTAATGTATTGTGAAAGGGGAAAAACCCAGTGGAGCTTAGGTCATGCTTAACTCAGCTGTGCGTTCTCTCCTTATAGTCTGTGTGCTCTGCACAGTTTCTCCTGAAGGACTTGCTGTGGTTAGCATGTGGGTGGAGGGCGCGCAGAGATGATGTCATTAAACCACATGGCACCCGAGAGCGTCCTCACAATATTAGAAAAGTTACAATGCCAAGAAAACTGGCACCAGAGAATGACCTCAGGACAGGGCAGCAGGCAGGCGCAGGATAGGGTCTACTTGAAGGCCCTGAACCAAGTGACCTGCTCTGACCTTCTGCCTTAACAACTGCTGCAGGGTCGGAAATTATTTAAATGCAAACCTGCACAGTTGATAAATTTGCATATTCCTGTTTAATAGTACAGTAATCGCTACGTTCCGAGAGCATCCGCGTATATTTAAACACCGCGTTATTGTGTTTTGGTTAAAAAATGCCTAAAAATGCATATTTTTATAGTGTAAACCCATAATATAAACCCAAATATGCTCCCAGAATTAATTACATTTTTAATTTAACTTTAATGCATTACCCATAAAGAAAATGTAAAGGTAAATAAATAATCATAATCAGAAAACTTTAAAAAACTTAAAAAAACGTACACAAAGGAAACTCTCTCTACCCACATGTTTAGACAGGGCACAGCTTACTAATACTAAATAAACGGAGATAAGTTGAAAATTGGGGGGGTTGAGTTTAAAACGGTAAAATATGACAAGACACAGAGCAGATAGGCTGCAGCAGGCTTCTTCGTCTTCCTTTTTTGGTGGTTGACAACTTTCCTTGTACAGTTCAGTTCTCAAAAAATAATATTTGCAGTTTCCGTGTTATTGTGGAGATTTCCAAGTAAAATGATGAGTTCGGTTCTTTAAAAAAATCTGTGTGACTGAAAAACTGGGGGATTACTGTATAGAAATTTGACTGGCGTGTCATTTACTGGCACCGAAGGGCGGCTGGTGGCCTGGTGGTAAGAGAGTTGTTCCTGCAATCAGAAGGTCATGAGTTTGAATCCCAGGACTGCTAGTGACACCACTGAGGTACCCTTGAGGTACACTGCTCCCCATGTTGCCTTTGTTGGTTGTAGCCTTCTGCTTCACTTGGTGAATGGATTAATGGCAGAGAAAGAATTTCACACTGTGTGGTGTGTTCACGTGTTGATGTACGTTGCACTGGATAAAAGCATCTGCTAAATACCATAAATGTAAATGTGAAAGAAAACCACAATTTCTCATTAAGTTGTAATGGGAGTGTTGACAACATTCGGGAAAGTCAACCTCACAGAAATTGCTATTAAAGGATGTGTTTATAGACAGAACGTGGATGTGTCAACAGAAACAGTGGATCAGGTTGGAAAAATTGTGACCTATTTATACTTTTGGGGCTCAAACAGGTGAACATCCATATGCTCATAATGTGCCCTTTGATGAAGCCGGCGACACTGTAGACATGACGGCAGGCTCTTACCCAAAAATTCCCATGGTAGAAGCTATGGCCATAGAAGATACCATTGTTTGCAGCAGAGAAAGTAGAAAAGACTGTAAGCTAATTATCTTTCAAATATTTGTAAAAATTGATAATAGTATTGCAAGATATGATGAACTCATAGACAGGTAAGGACATCTCCTACATGAATTTAAGGATTTACCCCTAGAACATGAACGGCACGGATCCATGACAGAAGCACAATAAATGGGAAATCATCATCATATGGCCAAATAACTCCTTATATTGAAGATCCCCCAGTTTGCTAGAGGTATCAGACATCACACTGAGCTCTGTTTGGTATCCCTCTGTCATGTACAACCAAAGTTAAAAATCAGATTTTAATAATACGCTCTACAGTTTGTTAATGAGTCAGTTAATGAGCCATGTAGTTAATAAACAGTTAATGAGCCATGTAGTGGCATGCAAAACTTGGGGCGCTCTGGTTTAATTGAATGTCACCTGACTTTAAAGAGGTCTGCAGAACATCATATGAAACGGTATGTTCACATGGAGATCTGTGATTGTGCATGGAGTCAGGCCTTGTTAAAAAACAATTCCTGGGGTACAAATTGCACCATTTTGGTTCTGGCGAAAAAGGGGCTTGCGTCAGTATTGACATCGGATGGAGACCAAGACCAAGGGTGCTAATGCTGGTAATGATCGCTGAATCAGTATATTGTAACATGCGTTCAGTTGCTCACACACACACACACACTGTAGGTGGTAAAGGAAGGGGAACGGTAAATTACACGGTCCTGACCCCGGTCCTGTAATGGCCTATTATCGTCATCACTGCCATCATCATCATTACTGAGTATGATGACTATTATTGGTTTTCCAGAATTTCGGAAGTGCAAGCCAGTCTCCCTCCATTCAGAACATGTGGCTCTAGAGAAGGCCCGCTAACCGCAACAGGGCCAGCTGGGCTCGCTGCCCGCTAATGGGAACAAAACGGCAGGCCTGCGGAGCCCAGAGTTCTATTAAAGTGAATGAGAGATGCAGCCGGCCCCAGCTGAAGTACATCTGTGCCAGTAATGCTCCACGAACATCCCTGTCCGAATTCCAGTCAGAAGTTTGGACACACCTACTCTTGAAAGGTCTTTCCTTTGTTTTAACAATTCTCCACATTTTAGAACATTAACAAAAATATCAAAATCAGGACATTTCTCCTATGATAGTGGCCTTCTGTCAGTCTTCCAGAACAAGTAAATTAGCTCAAACACATTAATGAGACCAGGCATTCTTCCATTTCCAACTTTTAACAAGGTTCAAATAGTAATTAGGACAATATAATGATTGTGGTTTAACATTTTCCAACTCTAAATTTGAGTGTTGGCTTGTTTGAGATGAGCTGTGATCAGTGAGAGTAGCTAGGACTTGCAAAGTCAGCTGTCGAGCCGGGCAGCTTTACTGGAGACCATCAACGTAAGATGGCAGAACAAGTCTAGGTCCTATATTTGCTTCTGTTTGTGTCTGGAGGATTAAGCTCTGTTTTTTGCGTTGAGAGGAACTGAAATTGCCTCAGTCTACAACTTGCAGTCGTCTCACTCTTGCAAGATTAGCATGGCATATGTTAACAAATTGGTCCCGACACAAGTCAGACAAAAGCGTAACCGGCATGAATTGGTCCAAACCAGGTGGAGATCCGAACAACGTAGGCCGAACAAACAAACCTTTCCACACTCAAGTTTTTTAAATTAGCTCAGAAAATGAAGGATGGATGCATTAAAACTCATTTTATCTAGAATACAACATATTTATATTTCACTTGGCTACAGAGTTCCAGCATTTGAAGGCTCATGTCTGGCGTGAATGTCTCTAAATCTCTTTTAGCCTGTGGGCCATGACAGTATGGTTTTATTCACAAAGGAGTTATACTTTACATAATTTAAATGACTGTCGTCAATCGTCTATTTCTGTGCCTTAAAGACTAAGATATGAAAATGAGCTCAGTTCCGATTGGCTGCCCTGTATTGTGTCCTATTCAAAAAGCTAAAAGAATCAGTTCCAGTTCGCCAGAGAAAATTACGTTCATTTCAGTGTGACTCCCTGTTGTTTCACGTTTAATTTTTCAATTTTAGGAAAATTCAATAGGCAAATGTATGTGTTCAGTCAGTTGCATTTCCCTCTGAAGGAGGGCAGTTTTGTGTTTTTATGGTAAGTAAGCCAGTCATAAAATCTAATTTGCAAGCATGGACTGTATGGAATTGGTAGTGGAGTGGTTTTTTAAGAGTAATTATGCACTTCAAAAAGTAAGAAAAAGAAGAAAAATATGTTTTTTCCATTAAATGGCTTCTTTAAACCTTTTCAGTCTTCTTAAAAGCATCAATCAGGTGTGTCCAGACAGTTGACTGGCACTGCTAGCTTGTAAACACACACAAATGACACACTCAGACACACACTACACACACACACTACACACACACATCCCCGCTCACCTCTCTTGCATCCGCACTGTGGGGTGGGCTTCCTGCAATTATCCTTGATAATATCTAAAGACTTCTGAAACAAGACACCAGCAAAGCTGCTCATACTGGAGCTGAATTCCACCAATCATGGAAATTACTAACATTTGAAACGAGAGGCAATGCCCAACCATGGCAGGCACTATCCAAACAGTTTCTGATTGTAGTTGTGGCAAACAAAACTGCAGTTTTTGCCCTGGTGTGTGGCTGTGTACAGATGAGGAGTGCAGTTTCTTCAGGTAACAGATGCCAGCCTTGGAGAAGCTATAGTTCACAGACAGTTCATCATATCCCCAGTCCATTTTGCACTCTTTCATGCAGATTCTGCGGTTTCTGTTCTCGACTTGTGTGTTGCCTCAGAAAAGAAAGCCTGTCTGAAGCTGTCAAACACTATTCTCCCCTGTGACTTGCAGGGAAATTTAATTAACTCCTAGAGCTAATGGCCCACAATTGGCCCCGTCACTGTATGTGACCTCATGTTTAGCTTTAAAAAGAGGGTTTTTTGAAGCAGGTCAAAGATGCCAAACTACACAGAGAGAGGCGGAGCAATGAGCCAAGCTTTGCTCTGGCTTTTGTTTGGGTGTCACACTGACACTGTCCTGGTGCTTTCTGGGAAAGCATAAGGTGATACTTTTCTCTGCTCGAAAATATTGGTAGCGTCATTTTGCGGCTGGTTATTCAAACACCGTCCGGCGCGTTTAGTAGGGCTCTTTTCTCTAGGGCCCTGTTTACACTTGGTTTCAAAACATCTCCGGCAATCGGATCACAAGGGGACGTTACTGTTTACACCCGCGTCTTCAAGGTGTTCAGCTGATTTTATAGCTGTCTACAACACTTCTAGTCGGCTGTAATCGGCTGTAATACTAAGCACATTTTTCTTTGACGTCCCTGTCGGGGACACGTTAGGATGTTAGCATTTTCAAAACACATGTACCCCAGGCCACCTTGGCAGGTGGTATGAGTGATTAGATCTCAGTGTGTCTTGATGGTTGTATTTTAAAAGTGAATTTTTAAGTGAATTTTTTTTGTAAACGGGGCCAAGCAGCCACTTAATTAATCATAGCATTCTTGGTTGATTAAGATTCTGTCAATCAGCTACTACCCGCTGCTGTGGAATCAGGCCAGCTGTGATTAAAAGCAGGACTTCAAACATTAAAATGCATTTGAAAACCAGTAACTGGAAACAAACATGTTTCATACCTGTTTCATACCTGTTTTGTGTTTGAAAGTCAAGGCCTAAGTTAATTTGCGGGGCTGTATGAGGGACCGTCTCTCAGCAGTAGTTTAGGTTGGACTTTCTGCAGATATGATTAGATGAAATGGGAGCCAGTTGGCCCTGACAGATGCCAGTCTATTTAGTCTATTCAATGGCTGAAATTCCTTGCCACCCAATGTCCCTTCACTTTTATGCTAGTTTTAAACATGACCTTACCAACCCTTACCAATCTCATGAAGAAATGTAGAAAAGAAATTGACATTTTGTTAATAAAAACGGTGGTTCCGTTCTGTTTTTCCTGTTATAAATCATCAGCAGTCCAATCAGCAATGGAATGGTTTCATATAAAAAATCACAGCAAATCAATACAGTTTCTAAAGATTTCTGGGCAAATTGTGTTGCGCCATATTTCTGTAGAATCAGTCCCTCCAAAGGCTTCTTTTGATATCTATTCATTTGATATCTAATCTAATCATGGAGTGACCCTAAAAATGGTTTAGGGGACTCCCTCAAAAGAAAATGACAAATACAGGGGCATGTTAGGGAAATGGGTTGGCTCTTCGTAAATCTGTCATTTATTCGTTCATTTGTTAGTTAAGATGCTTCAAGAGAACCAGAGTCATAGAGGGTGCTGGAGTCTATTCCAGTGGTCATGGGACAAAAGGTGGAAAAACACCCTCGACAGCTTGCCAGTCTATTACAAGTGAAGTATAGTTCTACTTAAACTATTGAGACCATGTTGTTAGTGAGTTATTGTATTTTAATGAACTTTTGCTCAAGTAGATTAGAAGTGCAACATTAAACAGAATTGTTGAAAGCTGTGGCTGCAACTTGTTAAAAAGAGTTTTGCATACTGTAGAAATTTGGACATCATGCTTAACATTGTGATAATATTTTCTCCGTAATGTTCAGAATAAAATAAAAAAGCTCTATAGAGTTTTTATCAGGCTCTTTGACTAAATATTAGGTACAGCCAGGTTTTTTCATTGAGCCGCACATACATTGTATGGCTTAGCCCGTCCCATACAGACAACTGTTTAATTGGCAAGATATACTGCAGCACATAAACTATACTGGACAGCAGTTGAGAGAATATTAATGCCATATATTTCCCCCTCACTGTGAAGCAAGCATTTGTCTGGTGTCGGATTTGGACACCAATGAGCGTTTGTGTGGTGTGGCATGTCTGTTTATGGGGAGACTGAGCAAGAGTGAGTGTAGAATTAATGGAATTCATTAAAGTCGCAGGCCCCTTGGTGGCTGGGGTCACCACCCGGACTATAACAGCCCTGCTTGTCCTGGTCTGCAAACGTCAGCAGAAAGGTTAGCCTGTCTGACCGATGTAAAGAAGAGATGAATGGAAATCTAGGGCTTAAGTGGGCTACTCACTTTAATGTGATCACATCTAATCATGGGAATCAGGGCTCAGTAACGACAGCATTATTAGCCCGGCAAATCTGGGACACAGTTCTAAGCCCATCTGAAGTTTTATTTCAAGCAGTTTAGGAAAGTAAAGTGTCCCCTTATAGTCATGCTTGAACACAGCGCATCCTGAACAATGTGAAACTCTTTCTCTGTATTGAACCCATTCACCAAGTGGGCTGCCACCAATGATGGGCGCCCAGGGAGAATATAAATATATGTATGTAAATGAGGATAATATATATA
>JBBJLR010000040.1:3995229-4025960 GCA_037577145.1 Brachypetersius gabonensis | reverse complement strand
GTCCCCTGTAGTTAGAGAATGGAAGTCGCTTTGGATAAAAGCGTCTGATAAATGCCATAAATGTAAATGTAAATGTTGGTTATAAGATGCTGAGAAAAAATCCCAGAGGCAAGAAAAGGTAATGAGTTGGAATAAAATGACTGAATTTAAAATCAAGTGCTATATGTCAGTGGTTCCCAACCTGGGTTCCGGGCCCCTTAGGGGGGCGCTAGAGATCCCAGGGGGTGCGCAGAATTTTGTCTGCACTACCACAATTTGTACACATTAAATTCATAAAATCCCTGTGTCTGAGAAACATAAGTGTGTGTGTATAAACAAAAACCTACTGCTGTTTATTTCTTGCAAATAAAGGTTTGGAAATGAATCACTTTATTCTTTTTATGCATCTGTGTGGGTAGGAGTCAGGGTTGGGGGGCCAGGCAAGTGGGGCTTCAAGGAAAAAATGTTGGGAAGCACTGCTTTATGTAACCATAAAGTGTTCAGGTAGTCCCTGTGCTGTTTGGAAGATGCAAAAGTATTGATTGCAGTAATTAAACTTTCCTTGTTGGTGTACATCTTGGTGTGAGACTGGTTGGTTGATTGGTTGGTTGATTTGTTTTCGGAGCTGGGAGCAGCATTTTCCTGGTCCATCAAAATAAAAGCCCTTCCGATCATGTTTTTATTTCACTGGCTCATGAGTGGACTCTTATCATTACAAACAGTCATATGTTTACTTCCTTTTTTTTAACAGCTTATTTAGCATATATACAATAGTCTTGGGATATTTATAATAGTCCTAGAAATATTATAATAGTCCTTCATGTTTATATGTCTGCCCTTTTTTTTTGACCTGAACATTCTTTCCATATTCCAGAAATATTCTGCATTCTAGAAACACTAAGTCTTTTACATTTGCACATCTGTAATTTTTTACTTGGGCTAAGAGAATTGCACCTATAAATTCCGTACAGCTGCTACAATGACAATAAAGAGATCCTGATTCTGACATGGGGATCCAGTCAAATCACTTTCAATTGTGTTTTTATTCTATTGAACATATTTTAAATGTGATGATCTTTTTGGAGTGGTAGCTCCTGCGCTGTTCAAGTGTGTGGAGGACACCCTTCTCTGATACTGGGGAAAACTTGTAATGGGTATTTTGCTACAAGAACCACTACAAAAGTGTTAAATTGGGGGTCGAAAGGAGAAAAAAGGGCTAATTCCCACCTGAACGTTTGGATGGTGAGGGATTTGGATTGCAACTTATTACTCAGAACAGAACTTATTACTTTTACTGAACATATTTTCATCATCAGATAAAATAAGATGCTCCCAAACAACTATCTTTGCTGGTTTTGCTTCATTGCCACATGGTAAGTGGTGCAGTTTGTTGTGCTTTGAGGTGGAGCATAACTTTATGATGTTTTTTTTATGGCCCAGCTATCTAATTCATATATTTTCTGTTTATTAACCACTGATTTATCCAAAGGTCTTTGCTGCTTGACTATTGTTGCAACTTTAAAAAGATAAAACCTTCCATGCACTTAATAAAAAAGAACAGAATTCCAGTGTGCCCGGCGTGCTCAAATTATTTGGGCCAGTCCTGTTGTATACAATGAACTATTTTATTCAGTAACACTTTACTGTAGAGCAGGACTCATAAAGCTACATAACACCTTCATAAGCCTTTCATGACATACACAAGTCTGACTCCTGCAAGCATCAGTTATGCTAATTCAATCTGGGGTGAAATTGACCAAAGCAGCCTTTATGATGCTTGATGAAATAAGCCTTTATGTTCACGTTATATAAAGAAATGTAGGGGTGGGAATCAATAAATGATTATAAATTGTTGATGTCGGTGCCATTATCGATCCGATTCCTATTGATTCCTAAACAGTATAATATAAATATATATTTTTTAACTCATCATAATTTTGTGGCCAGGTAATAAGACCAGTTTAGCTACATATTTCCATTAAAAAATCTAGTCAAAGACCAGTTTTAGCCTCGAAAGCAGCTGTTTAATTAGACGTCTTGTCTTAAAACCGGTTCTAAATAGGAACAGGGTTTCGATTCCCACTCCTATATAAATGCTCATGTTATGCCATTTTGTTGTAATGGGTTTATGTAGGTCTCCTGTAACTTTACAAATAATTCCTTTTAGCAAAGTGTTTTTGTTCATTCGCTTGTAAAAAAGTTTTTTTAAACTGCTTTTGAATCCCTAAAGAACATTTGTTGTTTCCATAAAACCCATATAAATGTCTGTCTTAAGTGCAAAGTCTCTATTGGAAACTGTATTTTTAGGGCCATACACCCAGGCCAGGAACCATTTAGGAGCGTTTGAAGAGAATGTTCTCTCCTTTATTATTCTCTGAAGTGTATTTCATCAAAATTCTTGAGAGAATGTCTGTCTAAGTAATTTTATGACATGCATTAAGTTAAAGTGGCCAATACCACATCTGGTGATGGTAAACTGATGCTTTATCCAAACAATCTTCTGTATGATCAGGTTACCTAAAGGTCACGGAGTTATTTGGGCCGAGTGGACGTCCTGCACATTTTTCAAAGCGCTAACTAGGAAAGGCTGTTTCAGTAGCGCTGCTTCTGAAATGTAGCATAGTTATGTTCTCCTGAGTGATACAGTTGTTTCCATTAAGTTATAATGGGCTGTTGGTTCTGTCATGGGAGAGAGCTCTGGAATTCTGCTTTGCTTTGCTTCTAACCAGTCTCACTGATTGATTGGTGTTGTATCCATGGTCCAGTGGGTCCTAAAAGGTGAGAGAGAAGTCAGCCACTACAGCGTTCGGCTACTAATCCACAAAAGAGAATTAAGAAAGGTCCCACGCAATCCTTCATATGTTTTTTTTTTTTAAGTATTTATGAGCTAATGCATTAAAAAGCTCTCATTTCTTGATGAAGGATATTGCCAATTGTTCGAACCCCATGAAGCAAGAGCTGGACTTGACTGACCATGAGCGAGGTCCAATAATTCACACAAAAAGAACCAACACATTTACGACGGAATGTCAAGGAAAGAATGCACTTTTTTTTAACGGGAAAGTTCCTCTCCTTTCAAATGGCTTTTTGGAGCATTTATTTCTCATTTGAGCTTAGAATAGGACCATTGTGAGGCTGCTCGTTTTTTTACGACCGCCCTTTTTTGTTTTCTTATTTTTATATGGTGACGCTGCTCCTCGGCTGCCTGACAATGCACCTCTAAGTGATCAACACAGGGGCGCCCAGCGCTCTGACATGTATGGTGTGACCGCGTTCCTCCCACCAATAGTTGTTGGTAGGATTTAGTGTCTTTTTATTGTTTTATTGGCCCCCCAAAGTCAAGGACCTGTTCTGTGAAATGTCCCCACCCAAAGCGAAGTATATAGTCATCAGATGATTTATGCCTTCGTGCCATGGAGAAATGTTCTAAAATTTGTTGCGTCGTTGGAGGTTGAGGCGTATTTTCTGGTGACATTGGAAGGCAAAAATACACTTCTGTCATCCAGTGAGAAGATTGGGTTTTATCTGACTTTATCTGCCTCAGCCTGTGTTTAAAGGAATTGGTTTTAAAACATCACATTTACACAGTTTTGCACTAAATAATCATAACATCAATACCACCAAGACAGCTCTGACCTGTTGAAGCATGAACTCCACAAGACCTCTGAAAGTGTGCTGTAGTATTTGACACCGATATGTTAGTAGCAGATGCTTTAAGTCCTGGAAGGTGCAAGATGGGGCCTCCATGGATCATAATTAATCCTGTATATCCCATAACTACTTGATCAAATCGAGATCTTGGGAATTTGAAGGCCAAATCAAGCTGTTGTTCCTCAACCCAATCCTTAACTCATTTTGCAGTGTGGCACAAGGCATTATCCTGCTGGAAGAAGTCTCTGTCATTAAGGGAACTTGGCATAACATTAGCATGAAGGGTTTTACTTGGTCCAAGTAGGTGGTACATGTCAAAGAAACATCCACATGATTTCCAGGACCCAAGGTTTCCTAGCAGAGCATCACACCGACTCTGCTGGCTGCTTGTTTTAGTCACCCATGAATCATCGCTGGTTCACTGGTTGTTCTTCCTTGGTACTAACCACTGCATCCACCCCACAAGATCTGAAGATCCGTTTGGAAGAAGCTCTGACTCACTTGTCTAGCCATCACAATTTGACCCTTGCCTCACTCGAGACTCACTCGAGTCTTTACATTGCGCATTTATCCTGCTTCGAACACATCAGGAACTATATCCCACCCTTTGACAGGTGGCGTTGTAACAAGATATTTAATCAGTCACTTCACCTGTTAGTGCTTTTAATCTTGTGGGTGATCAATGTAGCTCATCCGCCAAGACATGTTTGCTGTTCAAATTATTTTTTTTTTAGTTTAGGGGCAAAGCTCTGAAGGTTTGCTGGACACATTGGAATTCAGTAGTCACTAGTAACCTAATCACTTCCGTAAAAAATCACCATCCACTTCTCCTTAACAGCTTCTCCAAACAAGACTGATGGATGTGGTTTGGGACTTAGTTCTGTAATTCACGACTGCTTTGTTAATCCCAGTCCTGGTGGGGATGAGGAGCTGGATCTAGTTTGAGCGAGTCTTTTTACAGAAACAATATGGGCCATTTGGATAGTTTAAAGCTATGCAGAGATGTTAAGGATTATAGAGAAAAGGGTGGTGGTACCCTAGTGGGTAAAACACGTGCCTGTTAACCCGATGACTACAAAGTTGCAGGTTCGAACCCCCTCTTTCTACCATTTTGTCCTTCAGTCGCCCCAGGTGGTGCTGTCCCTAAAACTAATGATTGGAAGTCACTCGGCATAAGGGCATCTGCCTGATGCCATGAATGTAAATATAATACATTTATTATTTTTTGGGGTGGTGGTGGCTTATTGGTTAGGATTCTTGCCCCTAGACCAAGAGGTCATGGTTTCAAATCCTACCTTCAGCATACCACCTCTGGGTCCCTGAACAAGACCCTTAACCCCAAATCACCCCAGGGAGTTGGTCTCCTGTAGTTAGGGAATGGAAGGGTCTGCTAAATGCCTTAAATGTTAATGTAAAATAAAACCAGGTTGATTTATGATGGAGATAGTGACAACCTTGCTAATCGATACATGCTCCCTTTTGTCCTTTTTTTTTTTATTTGCACTGTCATAAGAGTTCCTCATCCTCTCAGACCAGGGCCACACAAAGAGCATGCTTGTTTATTCCTGAATAAATGTTTTAAAAGCCATAAGAGGTTACAAACAAAAGATATATGTTGATATTTATCGCTGTCATTACGGCACAATTTGTAATGCTGATATCATTCGTACTTAAAGAATACCAAACAACTGCATGTTTACAATAAAGAGAGCATACTGCCTTTAGTGTAGAGCAGTGTGTGAAACAATAAGCACAACATTCTGTATTCACAGTTGTTCATAATCTGGCAGCAATAAGAGAGAAGATATATTGAGAAAATGTTTGGAATTATTAGGATGTTTCATGATTTTGTTATATTGCTCACCCCCTGTTACAAGCAAGATCATTTTAATGGTTTTCGCAGTAATGAGTTTTGCAATGGTGACTGCAATCTCAAAAGGCTGCAATATACAAACTGCTGTTCCAGATGATTGACTCTGTGGGTGTTTTGATGAATGATGGAGTGTAATCCACCAAAAATAAATTCTTTTGACTGATTTTCAGCCATTTTAAATTATTGGTTAACCGGTCTATTAATGTACAATATTATCTAAAAGAGTTGAGCAATATAAACAAAAACTACGAAACAACCTAATACTTCCAAACATTTTCTCAGTATATCTTCTCTCTTATTGGTGCCAGATTATCAACAACTATGAATACAGGGATATATGTTAATAAATATTAACATATATCCCACTCCTTGGTCATTTTGGTAAATATTGCGTGTGTTTATAATGCTTTTGTTTGTGACCTCTTCTGGCTTTTCAAACATTTATTCAGGAATAAACATATTGTAGACTTCTACAGTCTGAAAGAAACCCCCTGACTCCTCCAACATTCAGGTCATTATTGAATCTAATGAAACGAGCATAACGATGAAGACTTGACCATCAGCAATCTGATGACCCATGCTTTTACCTTCTGCCATCTGGTCACTCTCACTCTTCTGTGAGAGCTCTCTTGATGTCTTTGTTACCTCACCCTGTCATAAAAAAGCCCAAAAGTCAGCTCCTCCTGAGCAGTGTCAGAGCGGATGTTCCCCAGCGCTTTGATGCAGCGAGGACGCGTTCTTTCTCTGTGGAATGTATCTCCAGCCATGTTTATAGGAGGCCCTGATGATGGTAGTGTCTAGCCCAGAGTTAAGCTCTAGGTCAGCCTGGATGCCAAGCCTTTAAAAAATGTCAGTAAAACTAATGGCCACCTAATGGGACCACCAGAGATGGCTGTTGCCTGTGGCAAAGTCAGCATGTAAACCTGCCCTCCACCTCCCCTTTTCTCACCATGAAAACCTGACCTCTCCCAACAATGCTAATATGAATGGTGCGAGTTTATGAATGGGGCACAGTCAAGGAAGCGAGGATTCACACCTCCACGAGAGGCCTCTTACATTTACAGCATCCTTAAGTTTCACCACTTACCATCTGAAAAACATCTCTGGCTGTTTCTCAAATTCAGGGCCTCCCATGGTCTCACAGTTTCACGGTTGCTGTTCCTTGCTTTAATGGTCGAGCTTTTAAATTTGATGGCTTGGCTTAGCGAGGCCAGCCTGGAAGCACCTTCTCCAGGTGATCTTCATTAGAGTATTACAAACAGTGCAGTCACTTGGAGCAAAGCCAGCGTGCATCTGCATGACTTCAGACGCACCTCGTCATTCTCAGTTCACATGACCTAAAGCTTGGGACATGTCTTCTTCAAAAGGTCTGAAAGCTAGAGAATGTGTTACGTATCTGGTATTGGCTTTCGTTAGAGAACCATAAACGATTGTGAATTTGACAGGACTGTCATTCCAGAAGCGACTAGGGCCTTCCGCTTCTCGACCATTCAGAGTATTTATTGCCCCTGAGGCCCAATCTTTTACGTTTTAGAAGGCCCTTGTCATTTGCATGTTTTTTTGGGGTTTTTTGCATGGCTGAATGTAGTGAAATCATGAAGTGGTTTACATGAAGTAATGTAGATTGTCCGTACTAAAATACAGATTTCCATTCATTTGATTGTTCTACAGTGTTAAAGTGTTATTCTCATATTTCTTGTAAAGGGAACAAAAATAAATACAGCTGTTCTTTCTTCAGTGGGCATTTTCTAACCTTAACCCAAGAAATCAGTCAGAGGTTGGAATTTATGTTATATTTAAGTAAATATAAATATTTTAAATAAATTGAAAATAAATATCTATATATCTACTATATTTATATAATAATGCATTAAACAATACATTTGTAAAATAGTTGCTCCCAGTAAATAGTTGAATTTCCCAGAGGAAACTTCTCAAGGGATTAACAAAGTTTTTGTCTGTCTGTCTGTCTGTCTGTCTGTCTGTCTGTCTGTCTGTCTGTCTGTCTGTCTGTCTGTCTGTCTGTCTGCCTGCCTGCCTGCCTGCCTGTCTGCTCCTCTTTGATGTTTGTAAAAATTGAAAGGTGGATAAATGCAGCCACGCCATGTGACAAACTGTTGGGACACATTTGTCTCTCGTATTTATTTATGACATGTGTAATTTAGTGATGTATGGGTTGCTCTTCCACTGACCTATTGCCTCATCAGTCTCGGAGGCATGGGGGAATCGGCCTCTGTTTTAAAACACTTCATCTTTTTGTGAATGGGAATTCCTTCCAGAAGGGGAAGAAAAAACTCTTCCGGCCCATTTAAGCCGCATCTGGGAGGCCTCTGTTTGAGCACTGAGCGGGAGAGAAATGTTTATTTAACTTTCGCCACTTCCTGCTGCAGCTTTACATTTACTAAAGAGCAGTTTTAGGTTTAGACTTTTGCTTCAACCTGAATGTGTGATTTTCTACCGTTTGTAAAGTTGACGACCGCGAAAGATCAACTTCTGCAAAAACCCTTTTAGGTGTGTCACGAGGCATCATGTTTCCTCTTTGGTTTTATCTGGAAATGATGACGGAGCTATTCGACTCGGAAAAAAAAAACAGTTTCTTATTTTCACATGTATCTAGATTCTATTTGTTTTCATTTCTTAAAAAAACCACTGTGCTCCCCCCATGACACCACACTACCCTGCACTACCCTCTTCACACATTTTCCCCAATCCCTTCCCCTCCGCCGAACCCTCTGTCTTTGAGTGAGAGGCCTTAACGCTTTAAAACTAGCCCTAACCCAAAGAGATCCATTTATTTTCATGTGGGAGGCTCCCCCACCCAGCGCTGGTCAGGCCTGAGCCCTGTGGGCTCCAGCAGTGGGGCTCTCTGTGTGACGCTATTTAAAGCCACATCTGCCGGCAGTCTCCATTTGCATCTCTGAACGTATGCACCACAAGGGCTACACCCTCGCAGCTTAGCATTGCAGAGCACCCATCTGTTAAGAAAATATAGACCGTCTACCGCTCTCAGTGTCGGGCTCTGAGAAGAGGCTAGAAGAAAGAGCAGAGTGAGCTCTAACCCTCCTCTCTGTTGTCTGTACATTGTTCATTTGTCTTTAGTGATGTGAAGTGTCTTTTGTTCACCCCGCTAACTAGAGGACAGCATCAATATCATAAATTAAAACCTCTTTTCTCCCAGTCAGAGCGAATGCTGTTCAATGTTTCAGTTTCTATGTATATTGATATTTTTTTATTTGAATCGTTTACTGACTAAGTCTAACCAGCACTAAAACTCCACTCCCTGTGTGTTCACTTCCTCTGCAGCCTCTCGCTCTTCAGATACTGAAAGTCTTCACTTCTCCTTTTAAAATCACAATGTCGAACCAAGCGCATTACACAGCCTATGGCAAACTTCTGGGCCTCTTTCAATTCGTAGTGCTGACCTTTTGGTGTAAGAGACTCCAAATCAGTTTATTTATTTGAACCCTGTATCAGCTATTCACTGAGGACACTAGACTCGGTTTACTTGCATGGCTCTGGGGGTAGATTGCCTCAGCTGAGGCCTGTTTTCTGTTTTCCAGGCCTTTAGTTCTCTTACACCTACATTTTAAATGCTTGCATTTTGTGAATACATAATTACAGTGCATTGTGTGCACTGACTATGGCGTAGAGATTGCCTGTCCACTTGCATTAGAGTAATTCGATTGTGCGGGCATCTCGAGACGGCACCCTTTTCTGGATCAGTCTGAAGGCCGTTCGCAAGATCTTGTGTTTTTCACAAGCTTGTGGTGGGGGGAGGGGGGGAGGGGGTTAAGGGGTGCTGGGGTTGTCGCTGCTTGTTGTTGTTACATGATCGACCTCTGAATTCAGGACCTATCAAAGAGAGCATGGAGGATTTACGCGCTCAGAAACACCCTCTCATGAAAGCACGTTTATCTGGAGTTCTGTCCCTTCCATTCACTTTCTGATTAGACCTCCATTTCTTTAAACAAGCCCCAAAGTGAGGGCAGCTTTGTCTGAAGATGCTGTGAATCGTGCCGCGTAAAGACTAGCACTGATACCCCTCTTCATTTGTATGTCCTCTGAGGTGGAAGTACATGCAGAGCTAGTCCCGTGACCTGCCAATGGGTGGCGCTCAGTCCCAGTGTAAACTCATCTCTGAGTGCTTGTGGAAACTCGCAGCACAGTCAGTGAGTCTGTTTTGTATTTTAGGTTTGGGATATCTCAAGGTTCTCTGGTCTAAACCAGAAATGTGAAATTGCTTTCGAACTGTCTTTTGGTTTTGGACAGTGTTCAGGTTCGGCTGCTCAGGAATGTAAAGGGAATGTAGGAACTTTCTTAGGCGTTTGCCCGTTTGCGGCTATTAAAAATCGTGTCATTTCAGTGTCCTAAATGGATTGAGAGCATGGAGGATTAAAGCAGTCCCGAGAATGCTTCTGAAGTAGTCTGATCTCTATTGATATCTATATGTTTCCATATAAATAGTTTAGTCACAGTAAATCTGTGAGGTATCCATCAAGCCAGGGCTTTAGAACATGGTAACCCTGTCTCTCTTTCACCAAACAACGCAGAGGTTTGATCAAAGTTACCGCATGGTAATTGGTCTCTATTTACTCTCCAAAACAAACAAGCATTCTGCTGAGGTGGCTCCATACTGACTGCACCCTCTAACCTGTGATCGCAGCGTGGGCGGCAGAATCCAGGAATCCAGCGCAGCACATGTACCTGAGCAGGCGGAGGTGCAGGCTGACCTATCTCTGTTCTCATGAGCCCGGCTTATCAGCTGGTGCACCGTGCGACTGAAGCGCATACAGGAAAGCCTGCAGCCTCTCTGAGCACTTACTCTCACACGCTGTTTGTACTGCTGGTGCTGGGTTTAAGCTGTGTATTACTGCTGCCTCTGTTTGTGTCAGTAACCCAATGTGATATTCTATTTAAAAAGAAGGGCGAGAGAAATGTAATAAAAGTTGAATTCAGCACAGAGCGCTCAATCGATACATCCAGAATATGTTTGCACTTGACACCCAAGCTGCATGGATTCCTTTTTGTTTGAACTCGCATCTCTGTTTTATGGCTGTCTTCTATCTCTGCATGCTAATCACCACCACGAGCACATCTCAATCAGATTAGTGTGGAATGCTCAAACCCTCCTGCGGGGGATGAAAGAGGCATTCAGGCAATGCAAGGTATGGTTACAGCCTATTAAAAAAGCCCTGTTGAAAATAAGTGTGTTTTTGATTTTTCACAAGCTAGAGTAAAAAGGTGCCGTTATCCATTTACGGTCCCCGCAGATGTGCAGCGTGATTTATGCCTTCGCTCCCATAGAGCACATCCGGAGCGCTTGGCCTCACTTTTACAATGGCCAATTTAAACGATCCGCTTGCTTTTGAAACAGAGCACCCAGCACGCCTTAAATCCACCACACGTATTACTAGAATGTATAAATGAGTTCACAGAGAAATGGTGACTTTTTACAGTTCCCATGATTAACACATCACTATAAGTGCAAGGGCTCAGCACGTGCAACGAGAAAGATCCTTTGAAAGTGAACCATTTCAGAAGGATAGGGTTCATGGAGACAGATGTGCAACAAGTGTCTGACATAGCTTCCTTTAGGAAGCCTCATGCCAAATCCCGTGCCACATGTCGCCCTGCCCATGCTGTCATTCTTGGCAGAGGCCCTAGAAAATGACACCAGCACCTGCACATGATGTTTCTGTGCCTGTGCACAATGCATGGCACATCCATGGACAGATTGTGCTCTTGTACAGTAGCTGTGTGCCCTCATAATGCAACCTTTTATTGCTTGTTATAGAAGGATGGGTGCATGTGTTTCACACACCCCACTAGATCAGTAGCCCAGGGGGTCTCGTATCCGTGGCGCACAATAAAGCCGATATAAAGCCACATGCCGTATTCTGGTCTATCCTGCCAAGTTGACCCTGGGCTGTGTCATACTGTACCCAATCCCCCGGCAGCTTCCCCTGCAAATGAGGATCCGGGCTGTTGGATTAACAATGACAGCCTTGTGTCCAGCGCATGGCAGGTCAGTGTGGGGGCAGTGCTGTCCTTGCTGATGGGTCATCAGGGAACTAATCTGGCAGGTGCTTCTTTTGTCTCATAGACAGTGATTGCAGACAATGGTCCAGACCCCATCGCTCTACTCACTAACATATAGTTATCAGAGGCCTGACACTGGGCAAAGGAAGTTAAGAGGGCTGGTCACACGTCATTGTAACTGGCAGCATAAATCTTATTTCAGGATAGATAAACTGATCAGTGGTGGGCTGGGTGCTTTATCTTATAGTACTGGGCAACAGTCCTGCGCATTCAAGAAAACTTTTTGTATCAGAAATGAGTGTAATATAGCCTGTAGAAAAAACTACACAACAGTTGCTCCCAGCTTTTGTCCCAGGGCCTGCCCTGCCCTGCACAGTTTGTTTTCATCTCTTTCCTCTCTCTTTTCCTCTTAACACACCCACCTAAACACAGGAAAGACTAGTTAAGTAGCTAATTAGTTGAATCAGGTGTGTCAGTTGCAAGGAAAACAATGACATGTGTAGACTAGAGGGGTTGACCAAGGTAGGAAATAACTGCTACATAATAATAGAATAGATACAACCTAACTTAAACATAGTCTTGTTATTCATATTTTCATTTAAATAACTCTGGTCAACAGGTGAAAATCATCAGAGATAAGTGTTTTTCCTGCTGATTTCAAATTTGTGTTAAGTTTTCCTGTACAGTGTTTGTGATGAAGCTAGTTCTATGCTGCATGATAGTTGGTATAATGATCATATAATAATCATATGCTGAGTGTTTGTGAAGAAACAGTGGTATCTGACTGACTCTGATCATTATATCTATGCCACAGTGTGGCCTGTCTCACTTCACTCTGAAAATATTGAAACAGTTCTTGGTTAGTGCCTTTAATAAAAACCGCATGCAATTCTATTGCAAATCTAATATTACTCATCATTCAAAAAGTTCATGTGACTGAAAAAACTGATCTGAAATCAGCAAGAAAAACTGTGTTGTGGTTTCTGATGATTAAAAGTTTTTGTTGACCTGTGTAATCTGCTGAGAAAAACACAATACAAATAAATGTTTATGTTGCGATATTTTCCTTGAGGCCTACGACTTTTGCACAGTTCCAATGCGCAGCAAAAATGTTGCAACGTTGCAAAAAATAGCGCGTTTGTAATTGAGTGTGCTATACCACACATAGAATTTACTGAATTCTGCAAGAGGTAACACTGTCACTGTCTTTTAACCCTGTAAACATGAAAAGAACAAGAGAGGACGTGTTGTTCTGCCACCCAGAGAAGGTGGGTTGTGCCCACCCATCTGCCCAGCTCTTCTCCTCCACTTTCATAATCAGCTCCGCTCTCCCAGGCTCAATATGTTATTTGATGAGTTTACCCTCCAGCAGATATGACAGAGCCCAGTGGGGGGTAATGGAGCAAGCTTGGCTCAAGACGGTGACTGGCCAGTTATCCCTAATGGGGCGTTTTCCTCCCCCAGCTTGCTGACCTCATTCTCCCTCATTCCCCCTTATCATTCCAAACTCTCATTAGTCCTCTCCCTGGTCCCCACCCCATCCCTAAGCCCACAGCTGTACAAAAAGAAAAGTTTGGCTTCAGGGGAAAGGAGGGGAAACGAAAGAAACTGGGAGGCGCATGGGGGGTGTTTGACGTGGGATTCACTCAATTGTACTGTACTTCGCAGTAGCTTCTTTTGTTTTGGCCCTCCCGAATTGAACCTTTACATCCCTCGAGGGACACAAAAGCAGTTTGGGTTGACCACCCATAGTCATTTTGTATGTATCTTTTGGTAAGACTGTTCAGTTAAAAATATGGGGTCAGAGTACTGTAAACATAAACGCTGTTGCATCACAATGAACTTGTCTTGTAGTCTGATGTCTTGAAGACGCCCTTTGTCCACAAGGCTTGTCTGGAGGGGTCTGTGCAACATACGCGTAATAGGCAGTTATTTTGAGGAAACCTGGTTTAGGACAGCTTTAGTAACCTTGTGTATCTTCATGTGTTGGTTTCCCATGTGTTACGTTTATGCATTTGGCCGTCTGTCCCACTTGTTAATGAAGTTTGTGCCCTGTCAGTGTTTGCTTGGCCATGTGGAAAACAAAAAGGCAGCCCCGAGGTGTCCTCGTGCCACCTTTTGTGTTCTAATGACCATTACAGTCAGCAATAAATGGATGAAATACAAGTTATCTAGTCATCTTGTCAGGCAGCCTCGTTTACTGCAGTGGCAGCCTTTGAACCGTTTCTAAATTGCATAATTGCTGAAGTGCATCTTTGGTGAAGAAGCCATTGCCAAAACAATACGGAGACGTTCTGTGCAGGCGTCGGGGAATGGAGTGATACGCACTAGACTGAAGTGCGGGTAAACAGACATAAAACAGACACCAGTCCAGCATCTCTCTTCCTCTGCAGCACCCCAGCCCCACCCTTGAGTAAAGATACAAGGACCTCTTTTATTCCTGAACAAATGTGAACTCCTCAGTACAGTTAACAGCAACAAAAGGAATCAAAGCTGGTGTGTATGAATGGCCGTGAGGTTCTGGCACGGTTGGCAGGCTGCTGAAGCGTGCTGCTGCAGCCAGAAACAGATGGGAGATGAGGAGATGGTGCCATAGACACCAGACCAGCCAAGCACCTCTTGTCAGTGGAGGGTGCAGAAGCTAAGGCCAGGTTGGGCCAAGGGAGGGGTCCTAGTGAAGGATGGACACCAGCCAAACACTTTTTGAAATATGTGTCATGTCGATTAGATGGAAAATGAGCTGAAAAGGGCTACGGCTTGGCTAGTGGCAGTTGAGCAGATGCTTGATAGGGTCTGCAGAGCTAATGAGAGGCACACGCTGGCCTCACGTCATGAACTTTCAAACAAAAACATCAGAGAACTTTGAAGGTGTTCAATTAGTTGGAACTAAAGGCCTTCTGTCCACTGCATGGACTCCCGAATGTAGCTTATTTTGAACCTGACATTGATGGGCCCAGAACATTATGAAAATAAGCGTTTTGGATGTGAGGTTCAATTTTCCAAGCTATTTGACTGACTTGATAAGAGTCTCATTCTTGGTTTTCTTGATTTCTGACACAGTGTTGATTTTTTACTGTAGTGTGCTGGACGGACAGAGATGTTAAGAACAATAGGAAATAGAGATAATGAGCATTTATCTATTCTAAAGCTGGCCTTCCCAGTTCCTTTCCTCATGACTGCTCTCTAGAAGCAGAGATGGTTGCACAATAGAGGGATCTGTGTCGCGAATCAGGGGAGAATTCAATCCGGCAGCTTCAGTTGACTGCCTCTCGAGGTTCAGAGGCTATGGATGCATCCGGTCGTGGAGGGAAGCATTCCTTAGGGATCAGATTCCCAGGTGAGGAATGATTCCCACCCTAGCCTGCCACAGATGACAATTGCTGGAATCCACGGCCCTATCATATCCTTCTGATACATCTCTTACATCTCTTGTTGTAAAATAGTAAAGTTTAAGCCCACTGTTGGAACACTGGTTCCAGTGTTCCAACAAAACTGCAGAGCGTGTCCCTTATGTTTGTTTTATAATATTGTTTGGTAGAAATATCGTGCTAAATTGGAAGTACACAATAGCTGGTTACAGGGGGTCCTCGAGTTACAACAGTCTTGACAAATGATGTTTCGAGGTTACAGTGCTCACTCCCACTCGGCTTACACCGTTAGCCTTGTACTTATGGACCGTGGGGGTGAATATGCACGTGGCATGTGAGTGAGGGAGTTTTTCTTTTTCCTTTTTTATTATTTTACAACTGTTTTAGGATCCGTAAATGACTCAGACTAGGGTGTTTCGACTTACACCAAAATTCGGGTTACATCACTGTTAAAGGAACACATCTGTGGCGTAACTCAAGGACCCCTGTATATGCTTCTAGGATCCAAGATTTTATGGAAGTCATCTCCTTACTATTTTTGGGGGATTTCACATAAATGTTTGATGAGTCATTAGTTGTTGTGTATTTTTACACCAAAAGAAAAGACCAATCGATTGCTATCAGTGAAGGGATTTCTCCAATTGGGCTGAATAGGTCCAAGGTGCCAGCCAAAAATGACCTTGAACACAAAGCATAAAGATGGAGGCTTAATTGTTGTAGGGTGCCTGGGTCTTGCTGCCAGTGTGGACATCTGAAGTTTCTGTTTTTACCAGGATGACACCACTGCCTTTAGTCCTTGCTAAGAGTGCAGGGAGGGAGAAGAATGAGGACATGTGTGCTAAACATCACCTAAAGACATACATCCTAATTAAAGTCATGTTGGAGTTTGTGAGATTCGGGTAAATTCTCTGTGTTCATCTGTATCAATTGTATAGATGTCACCAGATCACTCTCTCCAAGGCAGCAGAGCTTGTGAAGTTTGAACCTAAATTTGTTGGACCATCTGGAAACCTTGTCAGTCGAAGTCCAATGCTTATGGTCTGCCAAGCTGCCAGAAATCATGCACACATACAACAATACAGAACATGGATTGAAAGAACTTCAAGGAATTTGTTGTGGTATTGACTGGATTAGTGAATTATATCCAACTCCAACTGTCTCCAGCTTGGAAGAGCTTGGTAGTGAGTCCTGCATTTACAATTTTGGTCCCAGGATTAAGGGAAACTGGCACCCGTCCCATACACTATGGTCTTTTATGTTAAACACAAAGGTCTGATTGATTGTTTCATAAGGGAAAGGTTTAATCAGGAAAATGAGCAATGGTGGAACCTGATGAAGACTGTGTCCAGCACTAGCATTAGAAGCAGCCTCTCACTAGCCCAGCAAACCTGAGGGAAATTGTGTCCTTTCTTAACTCTAGTTTTCTCCTCTCACAATATTCTACTATATCTGTTCTCTTGTGATGAAGATGACAGTGCTACCAGACGGTAAATATTAGTCTCATGCTCTCCTTTCCTTTTTTATATCACACCTTCCTTTCTTTTTTATTTTAATGCAGGTGTTTTATGTTGATGGCAATACAGTATTGTAATTGTGATAGTCATCTCTAATTTACCCCTGGGATCCAAATCTGTTTAGAAGATAGGCTCACCCAAACAGGCCTGGGTGTGGTATGACTGTTACCAAACATGCCTACCAAAAACACCTTGGGGGTGAGAGAAACAGCTGTATAGTGTTTCTGTCCGTTTATACTGTTGCCATATCATAATTATACAGCACAGCCTCCTATTCAGTATGTGTACACGCACACGGTTCTGCAAGAGCGTCAGTGCATTCATATTTACACGTCCTGTGGATTTTTGGGCTGCTTTGTCCTCGAGGCGTGGTGTCTGTATCTCTCCTGATATCTTGGATTTGAGCTATTGTTTCATATAGGACAGTATAAAAACACAGTACACAGTTTTTGCTTGTTTTGACCCGAACCCACCCCGTACATGTTGATTTTGGACCACACTCCACATTTTTCTATGCGACTAGACATAAATTTCCCAAGCACTGGTGGGTCCTTCACAAATTCACAAGCCTCACTGTCCCTAGGATGACAAAGCTGAGACAGGCCTGCTTGTAACTGTTATGGCACGGAGGGAAGTTGTACACGTGTGTAGAGCTATTCATAAAGAGCCGATTGTATTCTGAGGACTGGACAGAGCAGATACATGCACGAGACTAATCGATTTCGTGTTCTTCCACCAAACTAATTATATTTAAATATGGCGCACCTACTTCACGAACCAACTTATGATCGGTAAACATGACTTGCTTCGGGGTCTTGGTTTCTTTTTTTTTTTTTTTTTTTTTTTTTTTGGGGAAATGAGGGCAACATTTCATTCTTTTCAACCTCGTCCATTCACAGAAACAAAGACTTGTCTGACCACGGGGCCAGTTTGAATCCTTTTGACAGCCCCTTATTATTGGTGCGTTGTCTCTGGGCGACCAGACAGATGACTATTGTTCACCAATATCTGCCCTGGCCTGCGCATTGTCTCCTGACATATGAGTGGCATGCGGCTCCCAATTGCCGAATCCAGGCGCACATACAAACACACACTCGCATACGCAGCATGGGGACAGCTGCCCAGAAAAGGCGCACTCGGCAGGAGATGAGAGGCAACGCATGTCCTCCCTATGATTAAAAAAAACACAAAAAACACTCTGACATCACATATGTGTATGTGTGTGTGTGTGTTTGTGTGTGTGTGTGTGTGTGTGTGTGTGGCCACTCATGAGCCACCAAAACCTGTTGATTGTGGCCACTGGGATGGAAGTAATTGCAGAAGTGCAGATCTAGAAATTGAAATGACAGTTTGGTTTGTGCGAGAGAAAGCGGGAAACTTTGCTTGAATTGTCCTCCACTGTCTCCCGCAGCGGGTGGCTGGGCAGACTGGACATATTGCATGACCATATAGGCTGCTGTAGGTTATATAACAGGATTAAAACTCAATATTCAAGATCATGCTGCTTGTTTTGGCGGGACAAGCAACATTTCTGATGTTGGCTCAGTCTGTCAGTGCGTGAGACCGTTGTGTGCATTCACTGTGTGTTTGTTTTAATTGTGAGTTCTGTTTGTGCAGATGACTTTTTTATGCCCGTCAGTGTTCTTTGCTTTGTATATTTGCTGTAATTCAAATGTGTACATAAGTGTAACAGTAGTTTATACCAGCCATGACGTCCCTTAGCATATACACACAACATAGGATATTCTCAGTCCCAGACATGATACATAATGCTTGATGCCAAAAAGATACTGAGAGAAAACACCAAAATTCTCCATCTGAACACCAACCCAAAGACAAAAAAGTCAAGTCATTTTAAAGACTTAATTAACACATGTATTCGTTTACAATCTCATTTATATTTTCATCAGAACAAAGCATCATTCATTTCATATAAGAGTTCAAGAATTGAATTGTTCATTAAGTCACTTTTGCGTCTTTGCGCTAATGTTGTGTATACTACATATTTTTATACATTTATTACAGCATAAATTGTTGAATTATTTAATGAACAAATTATCATGTAGATTTCTCTGTTTGAAATAGACAAGTTGATCATATATTCAATATAATATCAAATCTTCACACTTCATAACAGCTGCATAATTGAGAATGATTTTGACTTTTTAATTTTTAATAATTCATCTAAAGAAAACTTTACTCAATTATTGAAAAATCAATTAAAATTTGTTCTCAATGGTCCCTGCAGGTCATTATAAAGTCATGAATGGCAGTCTGAGACCTATTACAATTCTACTTCAGAATTAGAATAATTATAAATAAGAAAATAAAAAGAGATGAATGACATCTTTTATTACTAATATAGTCAGTCGATACAGCCTTAATAATGGTACCACATTATCATATTACAGATTTTTCACAACAAGCCATCTCTAGGCACTTAATTATTGTAGAATAAAAAATAAAATGACCAGTAAATGTTAATACTGCATGTAAAATGAATCTTTCTCACTAAAATGTCAAGAAATTTAGCAGATCTAGTTTAAGTGGAACTTTCTTTTTCAGAACTGAGTTACAAATGAAGTTGCAAGTTGATCGGGCCGAGTTAACTTTGACATTATGTAACATCTCACAGTGGCAACTTCCTCATAGCCCTACATGCACAAAGAGTAATCCACTGCTTGTGAATGGAGCTGCAGGTGTGCACTCAGGTAAATTCCCCTCCATAAAGGAAAAGGAGTTTACAATATGAATGTCAATATGTTTCTTCCTATCTCCTATCAAACCCTCCTCAAACGCTCGCCACCTGTCCCCTTTGGTGCGTTTTGTGTGGTGGACGTTTTTAGAATGTGTTGAGCAAATAAAGACCTTCTATGGGGATAAACCCTCCTTAACAAAAAAAAGAACTGGCGGCAACATGAAGTAGCACAAAGTGAAAGGAGCTTGGAATAACTTTGCTCACACAGTGCAAAAATGTTTGCGGCCGTTTGTTTTTGTGAGGTCTTTTAGAACTCAGGTTTTATGTGTAATATAAACAACAGACCTCTTTACACACTGCGCAGATGCTGGGGGGAGTTTAGTTCGGGACTCCAGGTCACCTGAGCACATTTCTTTAGCTTACTGATGTATTTCTCTTGTATTTTTCACAGTTTTCTCCTCAAAATCATGACTTTACTGTTGTATGAGGAGAACATTATGTTAGAGGGCACCAGTGTAATCAGTTCTTGGGACCTCCTGGCCAACAACAGAGCACAACAACTCTGGGCCTCAAACTAGAACCTAAAGTCAAGAGTTGCAGCTGTGATTTTTTCAATACTGTCTAAATGTAACTTCACTAGTACAAATGCAATTGTATTAGTTTCATAAAAATCTTGTGATTGTTTGATTAAATGGCAAAAATATCAATCAAGTCAAATTTATTTCTATAGGACTTTTCCCAATGATTGCCACAATGGAGATTTACAGAAACAGTCTAAGACCCCAGAGAACAAGCCAGAGGTAAAGATGGCAAAGAAGACTTTCCACAAGAGGATGAAACCTTGAGAGGAACCAAGACTCAAATCCAGACCCATCATCATCGGTTCGGGACCAGATAGCAAAACAATAACATGAGCAATTTGGATTATCAGCTTATTTAAGACGGGACTTGTATTAATTGATAACAAAGCTGAAAAAGTGATCAACCTTACCCATTGTTAGACAGAAATATTCAGCTTTAAGAGCAGTTGCTCATGGTAAAATAAAATGTTCTCAATGATTTAAAGTTTCTTCCCGTTCTTCAGAATTTCTCCACATGTTTTAAAGAGTTACGAGTGGGATGTAACTGATATTGGATTACACTAAGTAGTGAAAATGACAGCTAAGAGTAAGGTGCAGTAAGGCCTTTATACCATTAACTATAGCCTCAGGGTTGGTCGAAGTGATTGTTACAAGACAGTACTGCTCAAATGGTCATTTTAAAGGAATTTACAGCAATTAGGGGAGGGAAGTACAGTCCGCAATACTGTCTTTGCGCACATACAGAGGGTATAGAAAAGAATCACCCCCTTCAAAACCTTCACATTTTGTTGTTTTGTGGCCAGACACACACACAGTTTTTCTTCTGCATTTACTCAGTGCAACTTATAACATCCAAGTTATAATGGAAAGAAAATAATAATTTGGAAAGAAAATCATTGATGGATGAAGGATCACTCATCTGCTGTGTGCTTTGGGTTATTGTTATCACATACACAACACAACTACCCTTAAACTCCATAAACTCCTGTAACTGCTTCAAATTTACCATAGACCTCTGGTAGTCTCCCAGACCAGTGTCCTCCTCACTCTTCCATCCTGTTTGGAGGGATCAACTGATCCTGAGAGGGTCCAAGTAGTGCCAAACGCTTTCACTTTTCAATCAGACTCTACTGTTCTCCTAAGGTTTGATGAAGCCTTTGACTTTTTGATCTCCTGACATGTGACTTTCGACAACTTTATCCCCGACAACAGTGCCCTGCCACCTATAGTTGATTGTTTGCTTTCAGTTGCACTACTAAGCCTTGAAATGCTCCAGGAGTAGCTGTTTTTATGCTTAACTGGTCAATACAAGTACAGTTGGTCACAAGTGGAAGCCAACAAGCTTGGTGTGCAATGAGGACCCGCTTGAGTTCATCTTTTTTTGTGTTGATTAAGTATCATACCTTTCACCTGGTTGTTATAAGCATTATGTAAGTACAGCTGGATTTTTTTGTGTGTGTGTCTTCATTTCAGGCTTACTGTTTTGTAAAGTAACAAAATGTGAATATTTTGTACAGGATGGTCATTATTTTGAATGCTTGTGTCCTCAGTGTGTTTGAAGGCATCATGGTGACATTTTGGAAAAGGGCACTTCAGACAGTTTGCAAAGAGTCAAAGTCTAGGTACATGCCAAACCATTTTACTCTCTTTTGCAGATCCAATTTTACAAGAGAGTTTTCTTAGAGCCCATTATGCATGCTGTCACTGGCCAGGGACTCCTGCAGTGTGTCAAGATCCCAAAAGAAAGGAGGGCGAGGTGGGCAGCTGAAAGCTGCGTTTAGCCTTGATATTTTCCATCTACTTTATCTTAGACACTTCCTCTCAAGACACTCCTCACAGTCCTCATCACACCTGCTCAAAGTTCAACAAGGGACCACGACTGGAGACTTCTCTGCCAGGAGAAAGTTCTTCCATACAAATGGTGGTTCAAAAAAGGTCCAACCTTACGAAGCAATGTGAACAACACCCAAGGAAGTCTGCTTTTGTCTGCTCTCTGTTGCACAAACTTTTTGCCTGGGGCTGGTGTGGTGTTTCTGATAAGGTTATTATCATGGAGGCACCATTGTGAGGTACAAGGGCCCCCAGCTCCACCCGTCCAGGGGGTTATTCCCTGATAACTCTTCCCCCAGCCTAGACAGAGGTGGAGGAGGAGGAGGCACTTGATTATCGGGTTCTGCCCGTGAACAGCTGGCCATCTGGATCTTTTTCCTCTGAACATGAGAGGGGTGGGATATTACCACCCTCTCAATCGCACGCCTTTCAATTCACTTTGCCTTTATCATTGGCCAATGGAAAGGACATAATGTAGAAATGAGTGGGTATTACATAAAACAATACATCATGGGCACTGAACAAATAAAGCGAGTGCTTTCAAGGGTTTCTCCAGATGTCAGTCATATCACGCTTTCATTATATTTATCTCATGCCAGTCAGACTTCTTCTGACCTCCACTTACTCAGTGGTCCTAGTGAATTTAATCCTGCTCCCGATATGCTTAATCTCTTACGATGGGCTTTGTGAGAAGATCCTGGTGCTCTACTTGTGCTGCCTGCATCCAGGTTAGTTGCCATTCAGGGCCTCCTGGGAAACAGGGTCTGCCGAGGCATTCACCAGGTTTTTTTTTTATTTCCCTTTCCAAGAAGGCTTGAGTAAACAGCAGCTGACGGAGAGGCTTTCTCTCCAAAACAAAGCTTGACTTTGCCCATCCGTCAGTCAGGTGCTTGCCCAGTCACCCAGAGGTTAATTTTCAAGCTCGGAAAATCAGGTTACTACTGTATCTATAAAATCTGATTAAAGCGGCTTGTGTACATTAACCATCAGCGCTAGAGAACAGAGTATGAACAAGAGGGGATGAATGTCACAGGTTCGGCTAAGGGCATTCTGGAGCCACAATAAATGCCCAAAGCCGTGAGAAGGCCCATGACCGCAGCGGCCATCTCCTCCTTTCAATCATTCACCCACAGGAATGTATTTCTTCCCTGTGCCCCTCCAAGCTTCACCAAGCCGGGCATTTCTCACCTGGCCAGCGAATTCTTTGTTGAACAAACAAGGATAGACCCTTTTTGCTTGTGCTGAACTGCGGAAGCCCTTTGCTCTTTAGGCCGCCTGTTCACAGTTTTCCACTCAGGCACTCACAGCCTATATTTGCCCTCATAACATTTAGAATAATGTTTTTATTTTTATTTTTTAATAGGCTTTTATACCATCGCACATATTCATGTATCTGATGTTCGTATGATTTAGAAGGACTGAACAGGAGTATCTAATTGAGGGGTCCCAGCTATTATGGCAATACTTGTTGGACTGCAACACTGATGACATCAAGAAAGAGTCACAGGAGAACAGAGGAAAGAGCAGGTTTTACCCATCATGTTATAAATGTCACTGTGTTTGTTCTCGTAAGTGAGCGCGGAGTCTTTATTTGGGGATTTTTAATCATACAAAAAAAAATCATCATCCAATCATCATACAAAATCCTAAAAGCACCAAAGAAATGATCCTAAAAACACCAAAGAAATTAATCATCCCATGTACATATGAGATGATTACTAGCCCGGTCCAGGATGTTTCTCCACGTTTTGTCCTGTTCAGTTAATGGATGGTAGGGTGGATGGTTACTGGTAGGATTACATCAAAACATCAAAATTAAAAAACTACATTTTGTCCTACTCTACTATATGTTTACAAATGTCTGACCGAGCTGCGAACAGCCTCTCCAGATCACTGCAGTCACTGATGTTGACATAGCACAGACTGTTGTGTGCCAGGAAAGTTTTCTGCTTCGTCATGTGCAGAAACAGCTTGGCTGAATGTGAAAACTTTTTTTATGAATGTCCCTGAAAGAGTGGTGTTTTTGATTTTGTCACATAAATAGCAACAATGATGAAGATGAATGATGAAAATAATAATAATAATAATAATAACAACAATAATGATAATAATAATAATAATAATAATAATAATAATAATAATAATGATAGTATTTACATTACATTACAACCATTTGGAAGACACTTTTGTACAGAATGTCAGGGCAGTGTGAGAACCAGAGAATATAAAGAGCTAAATCTTAATGTAACAGTAGTGTGGAGGACCATTAATAAAGAAGATTCTGGACTGGGTTTGCCTCGTGCATAGTTATAATAATAATAATAATAATAATAATAATAATGATAATGATGATTATAATAATGACAATAATAATAATAATGATAATGATGATAATAATAATAATGACAATAATAATAATAATACAATTATTCCAATGTAGATTTTTTTATCTTTATTATCAGCTTGATTGATTTCCCCAGCTACTGTTAATTGGTCTGAAGTAGATCTTGTTTACGATTGTTTTAAGAGACGTTCACAGCCCTCCTTGGCTGTGGCCAGGAGTCCGAGTGACTTTTCTCACTCTGAGTGTGTAGCAGCCATGTTGGTTTGACGTCACACAAACTTGAGGCCATTACATGTTGAGGCCATTACGTTTGGCAGATATTATCCAGACCGACTTTGAACTGAATCATGTTACAGATGTAGGCGAATGCAGCAAGCCTTGCCCAAAGACTATTTGTGCAGTGCGGTGTGTTGTCGAGATGGGGAAATCGAACCCCAGTCTCCAGCCTGGAGGACCCAGTTTGCTACACTAACCACATCCCTTCCTGAGCAGGAATTCCTAGTTGAGGAGGCGTTTTCTTTGATCCTTCTTAGTCGGAGGTCTGAAATTCCGAGTTGTGAGTATAACAGCATAACAGTTATCATCCAATAGCTCATTTAGCTAATGAGCTCTATATTATATTAAATCAAGTGTGCTGTGCATGGAATGTAACAAATCCATGCAATAACTGGGCAGCACCGAGAAGTCAGGAACCAAACCTGTGGAATTCTAACTGTTCTTCCAAACTAAATATTCAGAACCTTTTTAAAAACATTAAAATCTTGTTTATATGTGTCCATTCTAAGGATGAAAAAGAAGTCTGTTTTGCGTTTTAATTTAATAATGTGTTTATTAGTTTACATTAACAATACAAGGTAAATTAATTTTAATGTCACCTGGACACTAACATTTTAAAGCTATTTTTTCACAGGTTTTTTCAATAATTTGGACATATATTGCATTCTATCACCAGCAGTCTGGAACATAGTTTGGCTCACTGATGCTGATTTTACTGACGACATAGGTATTAAATATTGTTCTGAGTGAATTTTTAGAAACGAATAATTCAGTAGATACTACAAAAATGCAGGCCCAGCCCTACTTTTACACTGAAATGACTACCAGCAGAAATCATGAACAATGAGACGAAATTATGAGCTTCTTTCTCATCAGCATTCCGGCTTTATGGATGCGACAGTTTGATGTTAGTCAGAACTCAAAATGATTATGAACTCCCACCTGTTCAGACATTACACAGGGATGCAGCTTCATAAGGCTACAGTTTAGATTCCTGCAGACCTCGCCTCCTTTTCTCCTCTGTGGTCAGAGCCTTTATGACGGGGACAAATCAAGTGGTCACCTACCAAACTTGCTGAGTCAGGATCCCTCTTCTAAATGCTTTTAGTCAGAACTGCCTTAGCTTCTCACGGCCTGCCGGTCATTCCCCTTTGATCGACCAGTTCTGACCAGAGAGCCTTGGAAAGCCCTTAGCGCTCAGCGGAAGAGTCTTTGTAGCCCCTCCAGGTGAGATGCAGCTATCTAGCAGCGCTCCACGGAGAGGGAGAGTGGAGAGCCCTCCACACTCGCAGCTATTTGGCTCTCATCAGTGACCCTCAACTATCAGAAATAGCAACCTGAATCATTAGCATGAAAAGGGACAGAGGAAAAGGGGCTTTCTTGTGACCAAAACAAATAAAAGGCTTATACAATATTCCGAAGTAGGCATATTGTTTGAGGGATCCGATCTGCTCCATTGTTCGAATTCCTGTGTGACTCATAAAGGAAAGTGTGAACGAGTCATTCTCGCTATTAAGGAATGAAACATGAGTCATACATTTGATTTTTCTCAAGAGACCCTCAAGGTTAGGGAGCAATGTTTTGTTATAGTGAATTATTCACAAAAGGTTGTATTTAAGGGCAGAAAGTTAAGCCATGACTCAGAAGTTGTTCTATTTGTAGGAGTTGAATTCAGCTTTATTTATATATCACTTTGGTCCCTCGGTATCAGCTTGTTTGCGCAGTACAGGCCAGCCCTGCACCAAGAGTCAAGATATTGCTTTTATATACATCATGTGATCTGTGGCTATAATGTAATATCTATCAACTTTTTTAGAACCTAGGAGTAGTAGGATGGAGTTATGCAATTTTAGATACGCTGGCTTATCATTCTACTTTTAGTTTCAGTATTTCATGCCACACTTTGCACCCAAGGTGCACTTAACTTGTGAAGGCCAAACCCAAGCCTCTTTCCCATGTCTTCAAGCACTGATCATTAACTAACCTCTACGAAAGCCTCTATGAGTGTTTTTGTAGTATGCAGAAGCAGGGGTCACTCCAGTGTAAGTGACAAACTACATATGTACCTTAGTGTGAAGAAAGTCATTGATTGACGAGTCATGTGTTTTGGGCTTAATTTGCTCTCACTTCAGCAAATTTGAACCCACCTCACTGTACGTGCTGTGGGTGTCTTTACAGATAGAGCCCCGGTAGAACCAAACCGGTTAAGTATTTCTGATGATGGCTATAAATCCCTTCGGTTGTGCACAGTGGACTGACTGTCTAACCTCTCCCATTAGGCCTACCTTCTAAATTGCACAGCTGCTTTATTGATATGACCTTCTGATAGCACAGATCAATACAAGGCCCACCTACGGATTGCAGGAATTGCAAAATATTTGCGGCATTTGATCGCCATCTGAAAGTAGGTCAGCGATTGCGAACGTGTTGCTTGACCATGGAACGTTGTCTTGTTTCACTGCGTACTGTGTAAATTCGTTGAAATGACAGTAAACACCTACCTGGGCAGGCCTTGACTCAAACCGAAACAGTGCCTTCAATCCTTTTGATGCCATTAATCTTTACCCTGACATCATTGATTAAGTGCTTGACTAATGATCATTTAGTACCCCTAATTTATCAAAGCTGCATTGTTTGCTTCAGATACTGGCCATACATCTCTGGTGAGGGAAACTTGATTAGCACAAGCTCTACATGCAAGCCAGATTGGTTGTTAGCAGGCTGTCACTTTGAGTAAAACCTTACATTCTGTGGTGGCGGACCATTCTCTCCCACCCCCCACCCTCCCCTCTTTCACACAGGTCTGTGCCCTCTGATTGCTGGACTGATTCCAGGCTATGAGGCGAGTGTTGTGTTGCTCCTCTCGCGTTGCAGTGCCTGCTCTGGCTGTGTTGTTTTTTAGTCGAGTGCAGCTGCCCTTAGCTCCGGCCCTGATAGCGACTGGCCTTTCATCCTCCCACCCAGCGATACGGCGGCGGTGGCCTTTGTTCTCTGAGGTTGTTCCCAGTCCGAGGCGCGAGTGACTCGACAGAAAAAAAAGCTTCCACCCCCGGATCCTTCACCCCCAACGAGAAGATAGAGAGGACAAAGGAGAATTTGACGCAGTTAACCCTTGTCTGATGAAAATGGGCACAAAGACAGGGCAGATCAGCTGACTTGAATGGCCCGGCCATTCTCCATAGCTGTTTAAACCATGAATGAGTGGAAGACACCATCCTGGACACCATGTTTTGAAACATAGCTGGCCTGTCTCATGTGCAGTGAGTGACCGCAGTCAAAAAAGTCAGGAGAGGTCTGACATTGCAATAAGCGCTTTACATTTTTTTATTTATATATTTTAAAATATTTGATAAGTTTCAGCCTGTTGAAGTTCTAAAAGTTCTACAGTTTAGTTTTTAAAGGTCCTTCGAGACCGATAGGGCAGCCGTCTCTGCCATAGGAAGCAGGAAGTAAACAATAGTACGAGTGTCTGAGTGTAAGTGTATTTGTGTGTGTTCTTGTACTGAAGGCCTTAACGGCTGCAGGTGATTAGAGGTAATTGGATGAGCGGGTGGGGGAGGGGGGGGGGGGTCTGACAGGACTGGAGGTGTTGTGTCTGAGAGTGAGCAGTAGCCCATGTGAGCAGAGGGCTGCAGGGAGGAGGTGGGCTCACAGGCCCGGTGGGGGATAGGAGAGGAGATCAAGGGTAACCCGGGACATATTGGAGGTCAGCGCTCTAACACCCAACCTTGCCTGGCAACCACTCCTGGAATGTTCTCACGGGCTGCGCAGGGGAAGTCGGGAGCCCCCAGACAATTGGCTGAGAGTTAATATTGGCCTTCCGGGCCAAAGGTTAAATTTGGGGAGGTCAGGCAGGAGTGCTGGAATGAGCTGGTTTGTAGAGATGGTGCCTCAGTTTTTATAAACTGTGCCTTAGAACTGTTCGCAGAAGGGGCCAGCAGAGAAGAGTAATGTTCCCCCTGCTTTGGAACACCCATTGGGCAACAGCTGGCTTTGGAATTGGGTTACCTCCTTCACACTGTACAATAGGACAAGGCAGCGCTGTCAACCATATGCAGACAGATGTTCATGTCATAAACAGACTTATTCTTCAGTCTTGGCTTGAGGAACATAAAATGTTTATTTATGACAACACTGAGTGAGGTCAGCATTTTTAAGGGCATCCATCCAAACTGTAATGCTATCTGATTTACAAAGTGACATGCTTCGTTCGTGTTTTAAAATCGTTCCCTCGTTTGTTCATTCATTCATTCGTGCACTCATTCATTCATCAGGCCTTACATGGCCCACATGAACTCCACACTACCAAGTATGACTGACAGGATCATTCTTCAGTGACTGTGCAGCAGCGCCCTCCCCCCTTGCCTCGGCTCAAGTTACCTTAAGGGCCTGGAATGCATGAATGGCGTCCTCTTCGTATCAGCAGCTAACTCTCATTCATTCACAATTTCTTGATGCCATTAGTCATCTGACCTACACTGTTCAAACATGGGTGGAAGCCAAGATGGCAGAACATAACCTTCTACTCGTAGCACTGTTATCCATATTTACCAATGGTTAATTTCCCACTGAAGGTGTCAGAGTAAGGATATGGAATGAATGTAAACAGCCTAGCGTCTCTGCTGACAGCTAACCTCAGGGACGTCTTGGGAGGAAACTCAAGCAAAAGTCCACTGATACTGGATGTAGGGCAACACAACACTGCTGTAGACTGATGTGCAGTGTTTGTTTTTCCAAGTCATCCTCTTTCAGCATTAGAAAGCTGCCTCACTTGGAGCTGTGGAGTGCTGGATATTACCTTCCTGATATCTATTGCGTTGTTAATTGTTGATAGTACTTATCATTTAATTGCACTGAATGATAGTCATAACATATGTTTCAGGAGTTAAATATCAAAGAGAGCCATCGTCTTTATGGAGTCGCGCATGCATGTGTATCAAGAACAAAGCACTGTTCTATGAGTCTATTGAAGAATGTTTTACTTCGGGGTGTGTCCACACAGAGCCTTTTAATGATGCATGTGAGCCAGAATTGAGTTGCTCTTGAGAGAAAAGAAAATCCCTGTCATATTTACGCAACTCGGTAATGATGAAGCTGTCTCTCATCGCCTCCGTTTCAGTTTTACTCCTTTTATTCTCACACAGGTTGAGCGATTGTCTGGATAGTTGACCCAGCTACAAGCAAACGGAAAGATAGGCCAGCCTAAACAGAGCTGGCAGCTTTGTAGGCCTCTGAGATGGCTCTTTGACAAATGAGGCTGGTTCTTGGTAAAGCAAACAAGGGCCTGATCCCAGGTCAGCCTTGTGGCCTCCTTCTTGACTGATAGCACCTGGTTTGTTGCTAGTCACTCTCAGAGTCGGACTGCTGTGTATTCCCTCGCCGTCTGTTCAGTGGCCTCTGGGGCGCGGCACTGAGGTGAGCCAAATCAAGCCTGGTGGCCACAGGCCCCCTCTCCCCTCCCTCTACCATCAAGGTCAGAGAAATGTTTCAAGACCACTCATCTATAACACCTGACTACAAAACAGTTGCCTTTGTGCAAAAAAGACATTCACTGAAGTGAAAGGAATAGTGCCCAGGAGTGATAGTGTTGCTAACACTGCGTGAAATAATGACAGCTAGCATTATGCAAAACGGGCAACGTTTAAGATTTTCCTGTTCATGTTCATACTTGAAAAGTCCAAGCTCTTTCTCAGGGCTCGGGAAGAAAAACAGGAATTACAATGGAAGCTAAATGAACATAGAGACTCAACAGGACCTCCAAAAACCGTTGTCCATATAATTGCCTCAGTTTTTTAAATATTTTCTGAGAGATGTTGAGAATTGGGCTGAATTGGTGTCCACAATCTTTTCTACCGCTTGGCCACTGAAAGACAATGGCCTGGAAGTCTTGAGCCTGGGGCTTGTCACTTTCAATCTTCTCTGATGGAAATTCGATGTGACATCTTAGAAACTATGATAATGAAGAAAGCTTCAGCACAGCTATCAATACTGCGGTTCTCATACCGCTGGCTCCTCAGTTAAAACACAAAGGAGGATGTAGTGTTGGGTCATCATTAGTGCAATGTCACCGCAGTCCATGAACACACCCTCAGCAAAAAAATGGGGCGTTGAATATTTTGAGCTTATCAGGCAGTGACAGAGGTGAACCTCTTGTCACGCCTCACAAGAATGAGTCCAGAAGCACAAAAGAAACGCCTTTTGGTAAAAAAAAATAAAATATATAACATTATACATATATATATATAAAATCTATGGTATAAGCTACTCAAAGCAGCTTTCTAGCCATGTGCAGAACCAAACCTTGATGTTTACAGTTGGAACACTAGAATTTCCTTTAACTTTCATCTTCTGATAGGGATATATACTCGTTTGTGTGATAAGCTATATTGCTTGTAAACTTCGTAAGCATTCACATTGTAGATGCTTATCAGGGCTGCATCAGGGCATATTTTACATGCTCTCCCTATACATATATATTTATAGGGAAAGCACATAAAAAAAATATATATATATATATACAGTGAGCCTTGAAATTATTCATACCCCAGGCAAATTTTCACTTAAAGTTGATTTTATTC
>JBBJLR010000040.1:3951642-3979363 GCA_037577145.1 Brachypetersius gabonensis | reverse complement strand
TCTCTGTGTCTCTGTCTCTCTCTCTCTGTGTCTCTGTCTCTCTCTCTCTGTCTCTCTGTCTCTCTCTGTCTCTCTAAGTCTCTTTTGATATCTCTCTCTGTCTCTGTCTCTGTCTCTCTGTCTCTGTCTCTCTCTGTGTCTCTGTCTCTCTCTCTCTGTGTCTCTGTCTCTCTCTCTCTGTGTCTCTGTGTCTCTCTTTCTGTCTCTCTCTCTCTTTTGATATCTCTCTCTGTCTCGCTTTCTCTCTGTATCTCTCTCTCTCTGTGTATCACTCTGTGTATCTCTCTCTCTGTATCTCTCTCTCTCTCTCTCTGTATCTCTCTGTCTCTGTCTCTCACTCTCTCTCTTTCTCTCTCTACTGGTGTAGCCAGGAATGGTGGAAGGTAGGAGTTGAGGTAGATGGATGTGCCTTTTCAACAAGAATTTATCAGTTTCTCGGTTTTAGAGTTTTTGGTTCACTCACACCAGTCCAGAATAGCAAGTTTTGTTCTTCAAAAGAGAAAACAAAGACAGGTCAGGTGACTATGGTTAAACATTGGCACACACAACACCATGCTCTCCTCAATATTGGCTGAGTGGGCGGATCGCCGTACCATTTGAGGTACTGTTTCTGTTTAGCATGAGAGACTAAGCGTAAATGCCAATTGTGCAATCATAGCTTAGTGTGTATAAGGCCTTGGCTCCTCTGGGCATCAGACTTCAACTATTTTGAATTGTGAGTAGGGAATAAATTAGATACCTAAAGTGTACTATTCTAAACCAAAAAAACAAGATGGATAATAGATCTGAATTAAACATTGTGGCAGGCAGTGTCACCCATTAAACCATTCAAAAATTCAAGGTATGTGGGCAAATTAACTAACAAAGTTAACATCAGCTCATTAGTTTTGGTATCATGAATTATACACATGATGTCAGCACAAAATCCACCATGCTTTAGAGTGAAATGGTCAACATCGAGTGCTGTTAACTGAAATAAAACTGGAAGACCCAAATACACACATACATTTACAAGAAGCACTGGAAATGTTTCATATCATCTATATTTGAATATAACTCTAAGATCGTTTGACTGTGATCTGTGCGCTCTGCAGACTTTAGCCTCTGTTTATCATTTTAGCTCTACTGAGGTGCAGAGAGGTCATGGTACTGAGAAGGTATGTCTTGAAAGTACTCATTGCTCATTGTCTCACTCTTTCTGAAATTTTGGATTAATTGCAACAGAAATTGATATGATAACATCAGTTTTTTCATCAGATTTAACACTTGCATGATAGAGCAAGAGCTGTGAGTGTGTGTGTGTGTGTGGGGGGGGGGCTTCCATGGAACATGTTACATGAGAGTCATTTCCTACAGACAAAAAAATAATAATAATTCTGTGTAGAATATGCCAAACTAAGTAAAACATGCATTATATGTATGTGTTAATGGTTCAAATATCCCCTACAGTCTCATCCATCAGCAGGAAATTCTGTTCATTTCATTAAACCATAGTGATTATTTTCCTTTTGTCCATTTTTTGTGATTGTTGTGACTATTTCTAGCCTAAACAAGCATTTTGTGATTTCAATACAAAATGGTTTTGTTTCAGATCTGTTCACTCAGCATTCTTGTCCTGAGTGATGAGGAAGGGCTTAAGTGGATGATGCAAGGCTTCTGCAGACGGGAACTTTAACAGTTCGTTAAAGTAAAGTAGGTTTCACTCAAATGATCCCATACCCCCTCACCCACTGCCCCCCAGGGTTACAAATGCAGTAAAATACATAAAAGGGACAGATTTTACCCTTGAAGCAGGGTGTTGCCCACATATTTTGCTCCAGAGATCAATGACTATGTCACCAAATACTGGTTTGAAATATTGGTCAAATCTAAACATCTGCCCAATGCAAAAGGTTATAATCAAATATACTTACTATAAGACGTGAATGTGTTTGTTTGTGTTCTGCACAGTACATTTGTCTGTAATATAATGTGTTTTTCTTTTGAAAAGTCTACGTGTCATTCAATGTCAGTCGTAACATCAATGCTAATTGTCACTAGCCTCTTCATAGGAATCAGTATGTAACATTAGCATGAAGCTAACTCAGGTGAAGTTTCACTTCTCCACACTGCATGTAATATTGGTTACAGCTGTAACGGGGATACTTGAACCATTAACACATACATATAATGCATTTTTTACTTAGTTTGGCATATTCTATACAGAATTATTATTATTATTTTTTTGTGTAGTTTTAGACATTTTTCTTAATATATACACAATTGTGACTGGAAAAATGTTCTACGCAATGCTGCTCAGTCGAAAACTAATCTAAATCTTTCCCTATGAAATAATAGTGGTGTGAAGAACAGATGTGGACTGCATGAGCACTGATGTACATGAAAATACAGCTTGGATTTAGTTTTATTAATCATAAAACAAAGCTTTAACTCATATACCAAGACATTTAATATGTTGGCTCAGCCCAGAAACTGGATACTGTTGCAGGAGAACACAGTACACATCAGCATTTTACTGTTACATTTCCTTTTTTAGGAGAATGTTTACATTTCTCTCATAGACAAGCATTCATTTTACAGCACAATGAGGGAGGATCATATGCTGTAGTCTTCACTCACCTTATGAACTGAAATGACTCAAAATAAAACTATTCTAAGATAATTCTCTCCTTTTTTTTTCTTTTTTGCCCCCCCCACACCCCCCCCCCCCACACCCCATGCTCTGTCCGCCTCTCTTCTAGGTCCCTCTCTCATCCACTCTCTGCCACCCATGCCGACAGCTGCCCGCTTGGCAAATGCCTTGGCATGCAGTAATTAGTGTAAGGGTGGTAGAGGGCACTGTGAGGGGGGTACAGTTTTGTTTTGGAGAGGGAATAGTGGGTGTGCTGTGTCCAGCTGGCTGTTCCTAGCCTAACAGGCTGGGCTTTGTGAAGTCCGACAGCTGCACAGAGGCTGTGTTAGTGTGTGTGTGTGTGTGTATCTGTGAGGTGTGTGCATGTATCAGTCCTCGCTTGTCCAGAAAAGAAAAAAAAATATGTGAGCATTGTGTCATTCTGGGTCTCTTTGTCCATGTGAATGTGTGCTTTTGTGCCTGCATGCTTGCATGTTCGTATGTGTGGATAATCCTCATAAAGTGGTGACGTAACCCACAAAGGGCCTGCTGCAGAGGATCGAGCTCTTTTAACCTGCAATAACAAAAGTAATATTAATCATTTATAAGCTCGTTGAAACAATCATAGGGTACAGGATGAACTTTCTTACTAAACTTACCAAAAACTTACAGTACTGACTGTCCTGAATTGAGTTTAGAGCGCCCTGGACAATTTTTCATATTTTTTCATATGTTTCAATACAGTTAGGAATATGTTTCATCTCCTAAAACGTTTATAGTGACATTTTATACAGATCATATACATATTTGTATGTCAATTTATATATAATCATATGTAAATATATATATATATAATATATATAATAATAAAATTCTTTTCTCCATTAAATACACCTGAGTCATTCCTCACACTTCAAACAATTACCAACAACCTGTGACTGGTGAAATGAAACGCAACACTTAACTGGATTTCACCCTATTTTCTGCAGTAGATGGGTGTTTGCATTAAAAAAAGCATTATCAAGTTCACTGGAAGCATTTTGAGAACTATTCCATTCCTGAATGTGAGTTTGACCTTCCCAGACAAATCACTTTCACTGCTCCGTGCAGAGGGCCTGCTCTTTATACTGAGCCCCGATTCGAAACTTTCAGTTGATTCCACATTTGAGTCTCTGACACAAGAGATATTTTGTCATATAACCACCATTGGCTTCTAAAAATGAGAGGAGATATGAAGATATTTGACAGGGAAGTGATCTGTCAAACCCTAGCACAATGGCTTCGAGCCATCATTCTGCCCAGCCACTTCACCGAAATAAAGCAAACTCGGCTCTTTAGGCTGAGTGGAAGACAGAAATCTCATTAGGAGATTTCTGCTTGCCGCTCTAGCTAACCCTGTTAAACTGATCTCTGAACTTGACCTGCTGATCTGTCTCTCTGAGCTACTTCCTTTCCCATCATTAAACGCAAAGCGATGCAGCCGGCTGACTTTTGATACAAGAAGATCGGAACCGCCCTGCCTATCATAACTAAATGAGGGGTATAATGGAATAGATCATGGTGTTACAGGGGAGGGGAGGGGACTCTTCGCTTTGATGTGTGAATCATTTATCTGAAGGACCCCTATCTCTCCTCTAACAGCAATGAGTGACTTGTAGTTATGATGGGGCTGAGGAAATTTGTCATAAAGGCCGGGCTGTAAAACCTTAAAGCGCCCTTCCCTCTGTTGAGCGTGATCATAAACAGCAGGATTCTCCCCATAGACTACTGCCGGCATTGGGTGTTATTGGACCAACTATTGGTCCAAGCTTCCGTGTCTGCCATGGCTGGCCATCCCAAAGCATTTTTTAATGGTTCCTTAAGAAATTAATGTCATTTGAAGAGTTGCCCAGCTTGGCCGTGTGCATGTGCATGAAATACTTTTTCCCAAGCATGCAGTCAATGTTGCCAAGTTGAAACGCATGAGTCAGCCAAGACTTTATCATACGCATCTATAAAACACGCATACATAATCATTACTTTTCACTTTAACAGATTATGTGACTGCTTCAGCCCGAAACCACTTAAATGGGATTGTAAAGTTTCTCCAAATTTCTGATAGTTGAATTTGTAGGATAAGGTGGACTTTTTTTAGGCCAGGTTGCCCACGGCTATGAGGTACATGTGCTCTTTTGTTCCTTTTATGTGTCCTGGGTTCGGATTTGCAGAAGGTGTGCATCTGCAAGCGTTCATAAGTTACAGCCTGCTCATATTGTCCTGTGCACACACTGCTAGCACTCCAAAGCTGAAAACACAAAGTGAACACAGTTTGCTAACCTGGGCCTGCTTCCCCTTTTCCCTTTTAAAATATGACCCCTGGCCCTACGCTCTGCCTAGCTGGAGTGGGGGTCTGATCAGGGTGGGCTGACTGTCAATCCATTTAGCTTTTTTTTTTCCTCTCTCGATGGGCTTCAATCAAACCCTCTTTGAACCCTCCCTCCGTGGCTACGGTGCTAGCTGATTACCTTCTTTTGGCTATGTAAATCACTCCCACAAGCTCCACACAGCCACAATGGGCCTTTTTAGTGGGGCGTCTCCTGAGCCTGCAAAAGGGATTATGACTGTTTAAAAAAGCCAGTCATTTCAAATCAGCCCCATTATACCGCACTTTAAGTTGCGCTGCCTAGTGTTTGTTCCTGTCTGGAGGCCATTTTAGGCCCCTTTGTAGGCCTCAGTAAAAACATCTGTTTGTCATCCATAAACGCATTTAACAGCATTATAACATCACGATAAAAATGATGGTCCGTTCACACCGTCCTCCCCCACTCAAGCCCACATGTGTCAGCAAAAAGGGGAGGACCAGAGGAGAGCTGGCAGTAGCTTTGGGGATACTGCTGTGAGTTTTTTGCCTTTCTGGGGAAGCCCTGAGAACTCCCTGTTTGAATGTTTGCAATACTTGCTGAGCCATTCCAATAACTTATCGTTTGTGTCTTGCTTGTACAGGCTATAGTGCATACCTCACCTGCAGAGACAGGCTTCAGGATGAAACACTGCACAGGTAAAATGTACCTGAAAGGGAACTGAGGTAAATTGAAGGGGGTGGGGGGGGGACGCATGAGAAAACAGCACTTTTGGAAGCTTCTGAGCATAATTTATAATGTTTTGAAGGTCAGCACATCATCCAGAAAGAATTTATGTGGTACGTCCCTTCAATTCAAAGAAGTCAGGCTTACCTTTCATTGCTATCATGTTTTTGGCCTGCACTACAGAAGCGAGTGCAGCAAGTGTTCTGCACTTACACCCGTGCTGGAAAGGTGCAGAAATCGTCGGCCAAAAAACATCTTAACTTGCGATCTGTAAAGCAACCTTCTTGCTTCCAGCACACACACATATGCACGCACACAAAGCATCCAGCCCATAAAAAAAAGAGAAAAGGGATCCTTAACCAGCAAACGAGCTTGATCCTTGACTACACAATGACCGATTCAAAGCAACACGGGCACAGCACCGCCAGCCAACACTGGTTTCTAAATAATCGGGTGATCGGGGGCCCCACACTTTGGCGCGCTCCCGGGACAAAGGGGGGAAAAGGGGCGCGAGGCCCATGTGAGCCGGGCACATACAGAGACAGCCGGGCAGCAGCGGCAGCGTGGCTCTCCTTTAACGAGCGCTCGGCTGATTGAAAGCTCCAATTGTGGCCCGCGCCTCGGCACGCCGCTCTGGCCGCGCATTCATCCTCACTTCCTGGGGCCTTTGTACCACTAGCGAGGGCTGGGAGCATGTGGGGGTGGACTGAGGGGTGGGTACGCGGGGTGGAAAGGGGGCAGCCGACCCGGAACATTGGCACGACACGGTGGGCCCCCGCAGGAGCGCCTCTACCATCTGCCGCAGTAATTCAGCCGCCCCACATGCCAGAGCAGCCACGCGGCCCTGCTTACGCAACACTGCTTGCCCCGGGCCTCAGCACAACAAAAGCCCAGCACTGCCAGCCAGGGGTGTAAAAATGCATCAAAGCATCGCAATGCTTGGTCTAAAGATGGTGATACAACTAAGCTATATTTGACATGTTCAGTTCAATGATAATAATAGTAAATATAATTCTTTTCTTTACTGTTGTTGGAACTTATTATTTTAAAGAAATGTGCTGAGAATGTAAAACTTGGTTTATCGCTTTTATTGTCTGTATTTCACTGACAGGCAAATCAGGTGTGCCCAATTTCTGTCCTGGAGATCTAACCCTAATCTAATACACCTGAGTTTGTTAATCAGGCCCTCAGGAGCTGATCCAGGTGTAAATTTTTAAGAGTGAGAGGAGTGAGACACATTTGTGTATTAAATGGATGTTTAGATATTGTACTAGATCATAGAACTGAACTGAGTCAAATCATGAAAAATCTTTTATGTGATTTTCCAAACTGTTGCCTAATGGTAATGGTAATCATCCTTTATGAAGCAAGAGATTTACCATTTCTCGTCAACTGCTGGGCCCTCTTTATTTTAGGGAGTCACTCTGAGAAACAGCAGCAGCCTTTCCAGCACTCTTGTTTCTCCTCTTCTCAAATCACAAATCCTTGAATCTTTATGCCTTCAATGAGGCTACCCTTCAGTCTTCTAGAAAGTTACTAACTGGTGAAACCAGGCTTCCGTTTATGCACATTCAGGAAAGACAAAACTTGCTTCCTGAAGAGCGAGGCCGGGATATCGCTCATTGCCCTATAACTCATCCTTTCCACGGTGACCCATAATAAACTTTGCTGAGAGTCTCCTTCCAAGTCCATCTGAGAAAGTGCCAGCAGAACTCCCTCTAAAGGAAACTGACTCAGTGTTTTTACTTTTGGGTGACATTCTTTCAAGATGACTATTTAGAGCTCCCATTTGAACTGTACGGTTGTAGACAGTTGCAGGACCACAGGCATGCTGCCCTCAACTATTGTGTTCCTTTGCACTTTGTCCCTCTTGTTTTACTCTGCTTTTTTGAAGACTGTTTATCGCATCTATAAAATCTTGTTTTGGGGAGATCCTTTTTCTTTACTTTTTTATTTCAAATCTTTGCCATTTGCTGTGTTTTGACTGGAGGCCTGTCTGGTATTTTTCAGTGTGGGTGGGTTCGCTTCAGCATGGACTCACACCAAGTCACTGAGGCCATGTGGAACTGCCACCTTCTATATATTTCTCAGCAAGGCTGTAAGTATAATATATATGAGAGGAACATCCCCACAATGTTTACTAATTATAATATAGAGAATCCCACCCAATAAACAGATTTTAAAAAATATATGCTACAACAGTCAACCTTGAGCCACTCTACCTCCATCCCATTTTGGTTACAAAATATAGAAATGTTCACTTGAGAGCTGAGAGCCTGTTGCCTTCATAACTTCTGATATTTTCTAGTTTCTGGGCAGCTTGTGGTCATTCTACTTCTGGCTCAAGCAGCGGTGGGCACATCAGACTCCGGCTCACCCCTATCACTGATCTTGATTACGTTTACAAGAGTTTGGGAGATTCTCAGTGATCATATGACATGAAAATAAAGAGAACCACATGTCCCACTAACACATACTCTGTGTGGGGCCAAACATCAGTGAGTTTAGCTGCTTCTACAGACTCAGGCAGATTTACTTTGCCATCACAGATTGGGTGTTGTCCCATAAAGCGTATGTGCCCTGTTCTACAGAGCCTGCATGCCCATAGTCACCGTGCCCAGTGTTGCCCCACTGACTAACACCTCCGTCACACGGAATGGCCCTTGGCTCAATGGACTGTGGAGTGGCTGGTCCTCTCCAGTGGGTGTCTTCCTGCATCTGGATGAGATTAAAGCCTCGCTAGCGCTGATTAGATAAATGATGTGGAGGCTAATGTAAACTTGCCCACACCACAGCCCACGCGGCTACGTCCATTCATCTTTCACTGGCCATCGGAAACCAGTCCTGCACTTGACCAGCGGGAAGGAAGTGGAGAACAGGCTTGCTTGGTGTGGCTGTTTGTTGAATAGACATAACACTAAAAAGCTCATCGTATCAACAAGGTTCGACCCATGCGGTATATCAGTCCTGATATTGACAAAATATGTAACCAATTTATCTCGTGGGATTTGTTGATGCAGTCTTTTATCTGATTTATGAGCCCTTGAAACTTCACATGGTAAAAGTGAAAGTTAAATCTGAAATTTCTTTGAAATCCCCCGTTTCCTACTTGTGTGTCAGGGAGAGAGAGGGAGAGAAAGAGAGAGAGAGAGAGAGAGAGGAGTGGGAGTCTAACTAGTTTAATTAAAGAGGGCCTGAGCTGTTACTCATCAACTTACCACAGCTCCTGAGCTCCTCCCCGAGCCTTCCTCTTCACCTACTTTAGCTGTAGCATGCGCAGCTGGGTAGACCAAGCACCAGGAAGCCCATCTTTGGTCAAAATACCTATTTTGTTTTGTTGATTTTTTAACATTGCCATGGGGAGAAAGGGGAAGGAAGTATGTGTTTTCACAAGGTGTGTCGGAGGCCATTTTTAAACTGTACATCAGATAATGCGCATTCTGTGTGTCTTTAAGGCACGACAGACTGATTTTAAATAATCACACGGCTGGAAGCTGACAGTCAATCCTAAGATAAATAAACCCTTTACAGCCATGCTTTTTTTTTAACCATCTTTTTTTTCTTGCCTGAGCACAATAAGCCTTGAGCAGTCTGAGTGTTGATTAGTGAGCATAAAGTTTGCAGAAACTTTTAAGGTCTTCAGTCCATGCAATGCTTCTCAGAGTTCCTACGGTCTACACAAGTGTCCTTTCATGCATGCAATCGCACCACTTTGATGATTCTAGTAGTAACTGCAGTATATTTATGCATTAAAACATGTATATATTAGTTAGTGGTTTCTGCTGAAACAGTTTCAAAATCCCACTGTTCCCTCCACATGCTCACATATATATGTCAGGCACAGGAGAGTGGTCTGGTTGTGTGGGCAAGTGTGTGTGATGCATAAATGGGCATTTTTGATGTAGATTTGTATAAAGCAATGCAGTGCAATCTGCCAGCACTCTTTTAAGCAGTAAAGTGTCACATTTACTCAGCTTTCTCTGCCCCAAAGGTGGTCGATCAACTGTATTATTTAGAGTTTGAAGTTTTCTTTAGTTTTGTTCCAGAGCTGCAAAGCTAGTGTAGCTGAGAGAAGCTTGCATTGTAACAAAAGTACTAAATTTGTGAATTTTTAAGGATGCATGATCCAAATCCGCCCAAAATATGCATTGGCAACTGGCCAATTTACTTAATTTACTAGGTTTACTTAAGCCTATTTATGTTTACTTTGAACCACAATGTGAATTAGGTAAGTGCATCCATACAGTACTTGAATTTGACTGCTAGGCTATAAATAAAAGCCTAATTATGCATGACTCAATGTAATAGCCAGTTACCTCTAGCTTTCAATGGAACATTTCAATGATTCATGTCATATAAAAACTGATTGTCCACTCTAAATTTAAAATACCAGCTTGGCCTGTTAAGTGCAAAGTATCTATATATATTTTGTTGTTTTGGTACCGGAAATAGAAAGTATCAGTAATTTCTGGTAATGCCATACATGCATATTGCATTACGTCGACAGAATCGCACCATGTTGATGTCCTGGAGGTTGCCATAGATTGTACAGACTGTTCTATACTATAAAAGCATTATGGTAGGATTAACTATACTTGTTACAACACATATGATACAAGTTTAACCTGATGATGGCTAAGTACAGTATTCTTGGCAAAAAATCATGTTGTAAATCAAATGTTATTCCAGGGCAGACGTTATATACTTATGTTAATGCTTATGTTAATGTTATGTAGAAGGGTTATGTATTACTCCAAGACAAAATAACAACAGAAGATCTATAAATATCTGCCAAAAATGAGCCATCGGCTAATATAGAGGTACAGCAATTAAAATAGGCCATCGAAGTTTAGAAGCAGTGCACTACCGGTGGTTTTTGAAAAGGAATAAAATACTGTTGTCTCATGAAAGTATATCACACACTCGAGAGAAGTATTACAGTTAATTTTTTTAGGAACTGTATGATGAGCAGTTATGATTGTGTTAATGCACTTAACACCTGCGAACATTTCTAGGAAGACCTGGCAACAGACACGCTCTCATGGTCCCCCAGCAAAGTGTTTTCACACCTCAACAGTATCTCACTCCATGAAACAGTAAACACAAAACAGCCGGAAAGTGTTCCTGGCCAGTAAATACCACAAAGTGGAGGAGTTGCGTCTCGGGCACTTTTGCGCTTTCGCTTGCTTGACCTTTGTCGGATCTCAGGCTGCATTGTTCGGTAATGCATGGTTAAAGAGGCGCACCCTCCGCTCTGTGTGGTTACCTGATCCCTCCCAGCACACACAGCGTTCACATGAGACTGTTCATACCAAACTACACCTACACAATCTACTCCCTTTTCAGATTTTCACCGTGTGTGTGTGTGAGAGAGAGTGTGTTTGCACGTTTGTGCATGTTTGCAATTGTGTGTTTTTGCAACTGTGTGGGAGTGTGAAGATAAAATTACACTAAACACTTTGATGATGAACTTAAGTCAGTAATAAACATGCCTGTGTTTGTGCTTTGACACTGACATTACAGGGCAGTAAAATGCAGTGACTCTGATATATAATATCATAATTGCTAAAACATATGCACATATAAGCTGCACAGCGAGCGCTGCATGAGCCTATGAGCCTCCAAAGGTGCTCATGTGAAACTGAAGGCGTGGACCGTCTTTATTTCATATTTGGTGTCACATGAGCACTGGATTCTCATTGGCTTTGACCATGAAGAGGGGATTTTTGTGTGATATACCTCATTTCTAACACAATGTTCTTATCGGGTGCTAAAACATTATTATTATGTGCAGTATCTTATCTTATGTGCAATAGTGTGAACATCAGTACTTATGTCAGTAATACCGATCTACTCCTGCTCTCTGTTACGTGCAGTAACATACTCCTAACTCCTAACTGCTCATTAGAATCATTTATTTAGGCATTATATTGTGTATTGTTCTTGTCTCTGTGCCTCTGTGTGTCTGTGCAAGCAATTTTCTTCCAGATCAATAAAGTTTTCTGATTCTGAAATTGACATGCAAAGTGGGGTGAACCCATCTAAACATTTGACTGACAGTAACATAGTAATGCAATAAACTAGGGCTGCCCAATTTATAATTTGTCGATTCTTATATTGGACTTAATGGACTTGAACCAATCTAACCAACATGTTTCAATTGTGGACTGCGGGCAGTCCATCCAGTCACATTCCTGAAAGAGTGCTTTGGTTAAAGTAATGCAAGGCAGTCTTTAAATACAGTAATCCCCCAGGTATACGCGGATCAGGAGTCGTGGGTTCAGTCACACACACATTTTTTTTGAGAATCGAACTCTCAAATTTTACTGCAAATATCTTCCACCTTTTTTTGCTTTTTTGTGGCAATAAATATATTTGTCTGGATGTTTTCATACAAGGGGACTCAGGGCAGGCTGTAGCCGACCTGAGAGCACTTTTTTCGAATTCCACACCAGGGTTGAACCCTTGCACTCAGACATTTTAAACTCCACAGTTCAATTGATCTCCAGGATCTCTTTTCCCTCATTTGTATTTTTAGCCCGAGTAGATCAGGGTTTATACCCCGAAAACCGCTCACCACGCTACTCTCCGAGTTGCATATCCCGCTGGGTAATTTAACTTAAAAGAGGTGAATACGGCTTTACCTTTATCTTTTCTTTAAGGGTAATGCATTAAACTGAGTTTAAAATGAAATTCAAGTGTTGTGGGTGCAGTTTTGGGGGCATATGTAGGGTTTACACTATAATAATAGAATTTTTAGGTGTTTTTTTTTCTTCCAAAACACAACAAAGCGTTGTGGGTGACCAAGGGGTGTCACAACTGCAGTACTAGAATTTTGCTCATGTCATGCAGCCCTAAAACAAAACATAGTTAACTATACATTATATGGCCCAAAGTATACATATTCCCCAGATTAACTTGTGAGTTCAGCTACCCTAAGCCTGTTGCAGATAAATCATCACATTAATGCATTTAATATGGAGAAAATGTGCCTGATCCATTAAAATAGGTTGTAACTTGTTCCGGGACTGCTTACCTATAGAAAATGGAGGCTGAAAGAGGCTGCAGGTATGCTTTTTGAAAAGTTAAGCCGCTAACATTTCTTGGTTTTCTCCTTTTCTGTCCATCATCGGCTAAGTTTAGTTAGACTATATCCTTCCCCACGGTCAGGTATGTAGGTGTGTCAGTCGGTGTCTGCGCTGCCCTTCTCCAAGTCCCCTAAAGCGCTGCCTCATGTCTCAGGCAAAGCACCTTTCCCTTTCTGAGGGGCCTCGCAAATGAGCTTTTTACATCATGTGGTTTTTGTGTAGTCTGCAGCTCTGCCTCTGATTGACGTTCAGAGCTCCCAGAGCCCTTTTTGTTAAGATCTGTTGTCATCTTTAAGGGACCGGAAGGATGGGTCCTCTTGCTGCAGAATCCATGAGGGCCCCACAAAGGCAAAGAATTTAGCAGAACTCCTGGTGCTCCGGTGCTGTGGTGGGGCAGGGGATAGGTACGGGCCCTCACAGACGCACTGAAGTGAGACCATCGGGCCCCCATCTGCCCATCCTGCGGACTGATTCTATCACTTGCAAAATATTAAAATAACGGCTTATAAACTTGTTCATTTTGCTCTTAGTGAAGGCTAGCCACTATTAGCATGATGTCACATTATAAATAGTAATTAGTGACTGCTACCTATCAAGGTTCTGCCATAGCATCTCAGTCAGGTTCATGTCAGGACCACCTTTATTTTGTTGTAAATATTTTATTTTGTCTTGCTGCATAACATAACTGCGCTTGAGCTTCCCAAACTAAGGACTGGACAGTTTTTTTGTGGATAGAGCAGAATTTGTGGTTCTGTTATGGCGAGAGCCAATCTTAAACTTTGAATAAGAAAACCAGAGTTAATGAGATTCAATTTTTATATCTTAATTTACAGCCTTCAGCGGACAGTTTTATCCAAAACGGCTTCCATTCCCATTTACAGGGGACAGTCTCCCTGGAGCAGCTTAAGGGGGTCTTGCTCAGGGTGGTGGTAGGATTCAAACCCATGACCTTTTGGTCCAGAGGCAAGTATCCTACCCACTAGGCCTCCACCCCATACTTGAATCATATCAGCATTTATTATCAGAAAGTGGCTTTTTCTAAAATCAAAACAGTAAAATATCTGTTAGATATCAGAATATTTTCATATGGGTTGCATTATGTGATCATTCATTGTTTGAGGAAACTCTCACTTCTCTTAGGATGCAGTTCTATAAGCTCCTGCATTCCTGCCCCTATCACTGTGCACTTATGGTACAGATAACATGCTTTCCTTGGATGAACATTTATGAAAGTACTAGATGGATTTGACCTGCACCACACAGGTACCGTATCAGTGAAAACTAGTCTTCAACTCTCTAAACATTCTGCACCGTATCTGGAGCAAGGCATCCAAAAGTGTACTGATAAAATCTTAATGAATACCTTGGATTAGATCATATTCACTTGCATTCAGGGACGTTCAAGACACATTTCTTATATGCATTGAATTGTGCATGAAATTGTTTTGCACCACATTTTATGTTTTATTTACTTATATATATTTATTTTCTATAATATGTTCAAATCTCAAATCATTTAGAACATGAGTACTTATTTGATCTTAAAAAGCAACAAAGCATGTACTTTGATCTTGGATATGACTTTGTATAGTTTGTTTGAATTTGTGTGATGTATGTATACAGTAACCCCTCAGTTTTACGCAGTTAAGCATTTGCGGCTAACACAGATTTTTTTCTGAGAACCGAACTGTATTACCGGCTCCAGTCCAGCGGTGGCAGCAATTTACTTAACGCGCCCACCCCCCCCCCATTTTCAACAGTTATCTCAGTTTATTTAGTGTTAGTAAGCTGTGCTCTGTCTAAACATGTGGGTAGAGAGAGTTATTTCAACCTTTCTTTCTTGTACGAGTCTTTGCATGCTGTTAATGCTAACCGCTAATGCTAATGTTTTTTTTAGCTATAATGTTTTCTGATTCAGATTATTTATTTACTTTTACATTTTCTTTAAGGGTAATGTATTAAACTTAGTTTAAAACGAAATTAAAGTGTTCTGGGAGCAGATTTGGGGGGCATATTTAGGGTTTACACTATAAAAATAGGCATTCTTAGGGATTTTTTTAACCAAAAAACAATACCACATTTTTTCACTATACACGGGTGCTCTTGGAATGGTTATTGTATATGTATTCAACTTGAATGCAGCAGGTAGACTTACTGGGCCTGAACACAAAACCTTTTTTCCTACAATACTGAACTGGCCAATTCAAGTGATTAGAAAGGAAAACAGCTTCACTGGCCTGCAGCTGGCTGTGTTTTCATGCTCCTCACACACCCCACTCAAAGATTTATTTTCAACATAACAAAGAAGAAATGACCACTGAATGTATGCTTTTAATACTTCAAACACTTTCGCAGTGTATTGGGAAAGTGCTTACTGCATCACTCTGGTATTTGAATAGATTTTTTGACCTAGATGGTGCAAGGCAATGCATGTTGACACTGGGTTGGGTTGGATTTAAAGGGATTCAAAACAGAGACCTGTTAAAATTACCTATACGTGGACTAAGGAGTAGCTTTCTTTTACAACGCACTTTCCTTTTATTGTTTCCAAATTTAGTAACAGTGCCTTTCCCTTATTATACACTATCACCTCTGAACTGAGCAAAGCATAGATGCCTGAAATCTTTCCAAAGTACTGGCCATGCACTACAGTCTTTCCATCAGTCCAACATGATTGGTGGAGAATGGTTTGTCACAAGACCATTAAACCACTTGGCAATTAATAGGGACATGTTAGGGCCAGGGTTTGAACCATGCAATCAAATGTACAGTTGGCACCTTCCATACCTGGGACTCACACCCAGATCCATGTATTTTGTCCAATGTGTGCTTTTAGGTGCAGGATGTACTTAGTATATATACTAACTGTATGGTCTGTTTTATAATTTATGCTGATCCAATGCCATGCTTGGCGACTCACAACAGTTTTTATCTGGGAAAATTTACATTATTTCACTGGAAGTCACCTCTAAGGTCTCCGTGTGAGTAGAGCATGTTCCAAATAAGGTGCCAAAAGTGATAAGTGAATGCTGAATTGAGCTGTAAGTGGATATGTGGGTATATTGAGTACTTACTTGTGCAGTTCTCCATTTGAACACATAGGAATTCAATTTGGACATTTTATTTTGAGCAATGGACTCTCACACAATAGGGAACAAACAATATTTATTTCATAATCATCATCGCCATTACAGTTCATTCCATTAAAACCAATTGGGAGAAGAAGGTCTGAATCTGTACATGCTAAAACAAAATTGTAAAAATTGGATTGGATGTTCACTTTGTAAAGTAAAGTAAAGTGTAAAGTGACTATTCTGTAATACGTGAACACACCACAGCACACAGTGTGAACAATGTGAAATTCATCTCTGTTTTTAACCCATTCACCAAGTGAAGCCGCGGGCAGAGAGGAACACAGCGCCCAGGGAGCAGTGTGTGGGGACAGTACTCAGGGTCCCTCAGAGGTGCCACTAGCAGTCTTTAGCCACTCAAATGGGCCAAAGCCTTGTGCAAAGTCAACAGCTGTTTCTATCATTATATTACTACATTGTGCCATTTAATTTCACTTTACATTTAGTAGGAGCCTAAATCAGCTGTCTCACAGGTTTATGTTGCTTTTCTGCATGTGAAGTGTGTGTTCTTTTAATCTATTTAGTTGACATTATGTACATTTTTGGTTTTTGTGCAGTGATAGTTGCCATTATTTTATCAGTTGTGTGAAAATGAATGGAAGTTTATCTGTTAGAACACAGTTACATTTCTGCACATGTGTGGTTCTGATAAAAACATTAAAAGTGCAGCATAAAGCCAGGGGTCATGTTTTCTGCTCTGAATGCAAGCAGGTTTTTTTATACAGAGGGAAGACAGAGAAAGGTTCAATATTAGTAATGCTGAAAAATGCTTTTATTGTATAGGTAAAATCAATATTTTTCTCATGTTTTCATATCTAATAATAATTAATTAAAATTAATCATTGTGGTTTATTTATCTAATTATGGTGGGGGGGTCACTCCAAAGCTTTCACATGCTGAACTTTCGCAAGGCATTGTGAGAGGAAATCTTCTAGCATTACTGAGCCTATACACTCCTTAAAACACCAGGAATGAGGGGTGTGTTTGCTTGTCTTTCCTGCTTTGGTCAAAGAGTCCATCAGCAGTTAGAAGCATTTATTCAGGTAACTTGATCTCAAGGAATGGTTCTTATCATCTCCTACGTTCTTATTAACTTATGGCTGCTCTGTCTTACATAAGGTATCCTTAAATAAACCTGTGTCCCTTGAAATCAATGCTAAATGGGTGGCATGACCGATCAATAAACAAAGCAAATGGAAAAATGAATAGCAGTCCTTGTGTTTTGACTTTGTTAACTCCTGTCATTGAAGTATTCCGAAAGGTACCTCACTGAGTCACACATCTCCTCATAATCAGAGCGAAATCATTAGACTCACTCTAGGTCTGGCCCTGTAATGGCTTATGAATGGGCCATGAGTTGAATGGCTGCCATTGTCAGGACTTTGATGGAGGCACTGATATCTGGGCAGAGATGAAGCCGCGGTCTGTGTGAAACAGGAAACAGAATCCTAACCTCCTGACCTCTGCCCCTGGTTCGATGAACCCCCAAACACATGTGGCAGGGTGGCGGAGGTTGCAGGGGTCCGTCTGTGCCAGATAGCTCCTCAGCTGCTTCGGCAGCCCCTCCTCGCTCCACGAAAGGCCTCCGCTTAACCTGTTTCAAAGCAGTGCCCGATCCAGATAAGCTCTCTTCTTTCGGTTAGATTAAAGGGGGAGGCAGTGGGTGTACACAACACTTACACTAATAAATCACGTCTCGATGGGCTCTACAAACCAGTGTCTGCCTCATTCAGAGGCGTGTTTGCATATTCCAAGAGTTGAAGCACAAAAGGCGAAAACCTTTCATACTGCTCATATCACTCAATCAACACTGTGTCTGCAGACAGACAGCTATCAGCCACTCTTTGAAATGGGCCCCCGCAACCTTGTGAGTTTTCACAAGCCGTTTCGGGCCCCACATTTGACATTTACTGGCCGTCGAGCACTGTTGTGTTTTGTCTTCTTTGCGCTTAACGCCTTCTGGTTGATGCTTTACTGCTAAAGTGTAACATTTGATCACAAATGCTGTGAATCTTCACTCCTTTTTGGTCGCATTCACATGCTAATCAGGCTACGTCTACTGCGCTCTAATGTGATGAGACGTCACCTTGTAGGAGCGCAGCATCATGTTAGCACAGTTGAAAGCCATTAAAGTTGACACCCCATAAGCTGTTAAATAATGAATGAAGTAAGGGAACGTCCTCTTAAACAAACTCAAAGTACGCTTATTTACCCAACATAAGTATAACCCAATTAGCATATATAAAGAGATATCAAACCAAAAGACAAACATTACATACAAATGATCAGTAAATAAATGTGCAGTAAACATAATAGCCATTTCTTCATTCTTCATCAATTTTGTTTTAGCTAATATAGATACAACAACCTTTTGTTTCATATACCAAATTAGCGGGTGCCGATCTGATATTCTGTATCTGTATTGATACAATAAAAGTCAAAACCACTGGATCGAATATTGGAAAAAGTTTACAGAACTTGAATAATTTTACTGAACTTAAATAATTCTGAGAAAATTAATCTCTTGTTCACTCAAACAAAATGCCAATAATGACCTTTGAGGAACTTCTAGTAGTGTTTTATAACTGGTCTCATTGTGAGAGGCGAGAGTCAATTAAAGCAGTCTTATTATACTTTTCCTCATTAAATTAGATGTGATTCAGGTAATCAGTCCCTCATAAAGCAGAATAATGTGCTTGTGATTGGAACAGACACTGGTATGGAATTTAAAAATAAATTGCAGTGGTCTCTTATAGTATACTATAGAGGAGGTAGGGGGTCATTTCAGATTCAGACAAATGCATGAATAACAGCTTAGTTGTTTAAGAGAGGGAAAAGAAAAATACTATCGGATTGGTATTAGTATAAGACAGGAAAACGTGGTCCTGCTTGTAAACAATCTGTTAAAGTTATGCCTTTTCTGTTATAGAGCAATGCAGGGAAACCTGTGTATGCGATTATCACAGAACTGATTACAGTCTGTCTTTGTCAGAAAAACCTCAATACATTCTCTCCACCTTCAATCTTCAAACCAACATATAAACATATCACCCACTACTGCTGCACTGAACTGCACTGGCAGCCTGTCTCTTTTCATATAGAAGTTAATACAGACTAAGGTTTTTGCTTATTTTATAGCTTTAAGCCATTCTAAAGCACCTGTGTGCCATTCTGAACATCTGTGTATATTGCGAGTGTGTGGTTTAGAAACAATTATAGTTTTATTCAACTAAAGTTACATACTTGTATCTCTAGAGAGACAAAAGTATCTTTAATTTAGTTTTTAATCCAAGTTCTATCTTACCAAACTTCAAATTCCGCATGTTACTCACATCGTTTATTTGAACGAACGCTCTTTCTTTTACTCCACTTTTTAATCACAGGGATTCTTATTGGATTAATCACTTGTCTGCAAAATGCTTATTCTTCATATTTGCATTTATATTCATACTCATATCCAAGTTCTTATCCATGAGTCTCAGATTGTGTAAAGCCACTCGTATTGAATAGATTTTTTTTTTTTTACTAAGTGTGTACTATTAGATTTGGGCAGCATGATGATGTCATGTTCATGCCAAATTACCTCACAGTATACTTCCTGAGCTCACTGCAGACACTTTAGGTATTTTTAGAGCGCTTGCCAATTGCGGGCATAATAAAAACAGACTTACATACATAGAACTTATCAACAATAACAATGACCAAAACAAACGAATTGAAATATCTAAACTAATTTAAATCTGTATAGTAGCAAGAATGTGATTGGATGTTACTCCGTATTGCAATAATCTTATGTATGTATTTATTTAGGCAATAAAACATAGTTTCATTACATTTTGTAATGTTTCTTCTACAATCTCGGCGCTGATTTCGGTGGTAACGTTTCTTTTCATGTAGCTTCAAGGGTTTAGTTAGAAACGTAATTTTTAGAAAAAAATAGACTTGGTGGCTCGGCTGACGTTTTTTTTCTACTTATAACTTTTTCCACATTAATGTGGTATATTGTACATATAGATAACAGGGTTGCCAACTCTCACACACTGAGCGAGAGACGCATCAGTTAGACTAATATGAAAATAAAAGTAGTATTACAACAACCTTATAATAAAAAATATACATCTAATTTAGTTTATCTCTAGAACCATTGAAGGGAGGAAAAAACTGGCTAGTATCCTGTTGGTCCCCTTAAAATGTTGTCCCCTGTTCTTTATAAACGCTGAATGACAGTAAAAACCTTTGTCCTTTGCACTGTGCAGATGTTTTCAAATATCACAGTGTTACATTTCTGTCTTGGCGCCCACCTCTAACTATTATAAAAGTAATATAATAAGGAATGTAGTTAAGAGAGTGAGCATTTGAAGTATAGGTGTACATTAAGGCTCTTGAGGTATAAGCGGTTAAGTGTCTTCCTGTGACTTTCTCACAGGGAGCCATTTTTTTTAAACAGGTAATAAAGATGGAATGCTGCAAAAACGAAACAAAGCCTTTTTTTCTCCTGCAAACCGTCAACCACATCGGCAGTTCCTGATGTTGAAGAGCCTGCTTTATATAAACAAGGCTTTATTGTGCTGACTGGTTTTCCATTCCTTTCTTTTTATTATTTTTTTAACAGCCCTCAAGTGTTGAAGGGTATTGCTGTTGCAGTAATCCTCAAATGCATTTATGCAATCCACTCTTAAATGATGTTGTTATGTCACGAATTTGCTTTTACTTCATTGTGTCAACTTCTAACGATTTTACCGTCTTGACTAAAAGTGTAGAATCTGCACTTTCAGTCTATTCATTGTCTGAAAGTGTAGAATCTGCGCTTTTAGACTGAACTCTGATTGTTTCAGTGAGCTACTAGTAATAAATAACACATTGTGTACTGAGCTCCACATCATCAAGTGTTAGACACATTAGACAAATATGTAGCTGATTCAAGTAGTTGCCTGTGGTGGATATCTAGTTAGGACAAGCAGATGACTTGACATTTAAGTTAGGGATGGGCTATGATGATATTCTGTCATTATCTTGGTTTACTTAGTCACTCAGTCATTTTTGTATGCTTTCCTGAGAATATTGGGAATCTCATTAACATTGGCCAACTGCCAACGTTTCATTATAGATCAGAATTAGTGTTGTTTAACTGAATTTAGCGCAGATTGTAAAAGTCCTAGAACAATGACTAAATCATTCAAACCTTTTAAGTATTTTCCTTTTTATCTTTTTGGGGTTTTTTTTTTACCAACGTATTCATCCTCAGAAAAACTCAAGGTTATGCCACATGTCATGTGGATTGGTAAAGTCTCGTTCTATTGTATTCAAGAGTTAGTGAATGATAAGTGATTTTAAAACAATAAATCAAATCAGGAAGGGCTGGGAGTTCTTGGACCCCACTTGGAGAGCGAAGGTTCACAGTTCTCTTACAGGGAGACTATTCGTCTGGTAGTTTTGGTATGGTAAAGGACTCATTTGTCGTTGTCTTACTGACATGCAGGAGATGGACCTCATAGGGCCTGGGCGTCAGATTTGACACCTTGGGCTCCTGAGGGCTTCATCACAATGGCCTGGGCTGTGGGTTTTCTCTCTGTGGGCTTTACCATGGAGCTGTGAACACCACTGAATCGCCCCATTCCAAAAGACACTACATCCTCCATAAACCGAGGCCTTTCACTATCGCGCCTACCCCTGTCGCCTTCAGCCTCACTGTAAAAGCCTTTGTGTGTGTGCAGTATATGTTGACAAGGTGCTGGGGGGTGGCGGGTGGGCCTCGTGCAGTCGTGTGTGGGGAAGGATGAAGGTGGAGTTATGTTTAGCCTTTCTATTGTCTGTGAGACAGGAAGGAAGAGCGTCCGGGACAACAAATGAGAGCAGGTCTAACTGTCCTCCCCACTGCTGTGATCCCAGTGTTGGCCATTACAGCCTGGACTGGCCTGAGAGGAGCCGGAGGGGGGTGGGGGGAGGAGGGGTGGACAGGTCAAGAGTGCAGGCCCCACTGAGGTAGTAAGGATATAGTTCCCGCTTGACCAGTCTGGTCCACTCCCACCGCCAATGTCACGCGGATAGCTTCCAGGGCTATTGTATGCAAAGTACCTTCCTCTCCATGACATTGAGAAAGCAGTATTAACACCAATCTATATTTAGGGTCTCCGCTAAAGGCAGGAAAATACCCAGTGTTGCTATCTACTATTATTAGATAGTTCAATAATGCCGCCATCATTTGATCACAGTAAAAGCAGTACTGAGATTAAGGGGGTATTTGCTCTAGTATAGCAGCATTTGCTCAGCTGCATATGTGGGTATGCTGGTTGGAGTTTCACCTTCTTAGCACAAAACCCCCATCAGCTACGACTCAAGTGTGACTTTGTGCATTAATGTTAACTATTGGAAATATTATATTTAGAATCATTCTATATATAATATTTTCCATTAGCATATATAAATTGCCTTTTATTGAAGATTTTTGACATTTCTTGGTGCTGAGCTCATGTGTTTATTGTAGTGGGTTTATCCTCAAAAGTCATGATTCAGTGAAACTGATTCTGTGACCTCTGATTCTTTTACATCTGCTGACTCTGCATTCTAACACTGAATTCTTAAAGAGCGTCTACCAGCATCACTCTTTTTCAAGGGTCAATGCACAAACTTTTAAGATACAACAGAGCTATGCAGGCTATCAACCCATTTTGGATTAGTAAATCTTCCAATGTCGTATTCATTTATTTACCTTGTCACAGAACTGAACACAAAAAGTAGTTTTGTCAAAGAAACGAGGCCTAGTGCTGTGGCTATGGAAGGTCATATACTTTTTTCTAAAGGCAAAAAACGTCTCATAATCCACTCTTGCAATTGTGCTGCCACACCTCCAGCTTATGTTGAAAGAGGACATTGCAAAACCTAAAGGTTAAATGCAGACACTTCACAAAAAAAGTAGGACTTACTGTTTTAAAAAAGTTGTAACTATAGTTTTGTTTAGTTTATTAGGGTTTACATACCAGGCAAGAAATAGCATGCATTGTCACTTTTAGCCATCGGCTTAAAAATGGTAGCTTAGAAAAACTGCACAGTTTCACCTTTACCCTAAATGTTGATTCTTAGTGTTTGCTGTGGATCTATAACTTGAGTTTTGCATATTCTTGCATTTCATTTGTGTGCATTAAAGCAATAATTCTAGTAATGCAGTGCAAAACTATGGATGAAGTTCAGGCTTGAAGCTGACAGCTACTTTTATTTGCTGTGTAACTCACTGATGTGTATTGAAATAGATAACAAGCAAGTCTACTGAGATTACCTTTCAAATAGATTAGATAGACTAACTTATCTGTGCAAGTATGCGATACTAGTTGGAGGTTTATAAGCTTCCTGTATTTGTTAGCTTCTTTGGCATCGTAGCTTCATTAATTGGGGCAACCTATACGTATGGCTTAGCGGAGAATTGTGACAAAGTGATTTTCCCTCAAACTATCCCTTTAACTTCCACGCTCCACTCCGCCTGTGGCCTAGTGTGGCCGCACGTCTCCGTGGGGCTCTGTGTGTGCGGATGAAAGTGAGGTCACTGCCCCACGGAGTAGGTTTTTGAGGATTGAGACCACGGGGCACTGTGGAATGCCTCCTTTCCGAGGCGTGCTCGCACTTGAACTGTGGCGGACCCCGAGGAGGGGGGGAGGCCTTCTTTCATCTGTCCCGTACCGAGGAGGCCGCGGTCCTCCCTGACCTCTCAGCGCTGTCTGACATTGTCACCTAATCCTTTCTCTTTTTCTCCCACAATCGCTTCCCCCCTTCGCAGGATTTGACTTCTTTCTCTTTCCCCTAGGCCTCCCCTTTCTCCCTCTTTCACCGGCCTCCTCCACTCGTTAAGTCGTGCTTGCTCCCTTGCCGGGAGCTGCTTTGCTTTCTCTCTCTCCATCCCTCCTCTCACACAACCCCCATGCCCCCCTGCCCCATCCGCCCCTCTCTTTTTCCATAGCTCTTCCTCTGTGGCCCCGCCCCTTCCTTTTCCCTCTTCTCAGATCGGAGCGCTGGTGTGAGTGGAGCTGCTGTTGGGGGATTATGTGCTTAGAGGCCTGCGGCCATGCAATTGTGTCATGGGTGGACTGAGGAATGCAACTGAGGTGGGTAGGCAAAGTACGAGGTGGGGGGGGGAGGTCAAGCTACTGTGATGGCAAGGAGGGGGAAAGGGGGATGGTCTGGAACTTTCAGTTTTCTTATTATCAACAAGACAGTGTTTATGGAAAATGAATAGAACACCTTTGATGAACACTACTCAGAATGTTTTATCTCCTCAGTGGTACGTCAGACTCATTTGATCATGGCCCTTGTTTCCCAGCTCTGTAGACCAGTACCTGTACTGAACTCTCAAAGTTATGTTTAAAATGATAGAAGTATGCACTGCTGGCATTCTACATTGTGTAGCTGTGAATGGACATGCTTGACTGACAAAACTGAGGTTCTTAAGCACCTGAGGAACAGCTGCTCTTCTGCTTTTCTTCCCATATCATGCTCATACCCATTGAATGTGCTCTTTCAGCCCTACTTACCTATGTGGTTCCTATAGATCTAAATGCAGACGTCACTTCAGTCACTGTTACTATTGAAACCTAGCCAGTTTCTCTCACAGGCCAGAAGCTCCTGTCATCCAAGCCCTGAACCCTCCATGAATGAACCTTCTTTCAGTGTCACTTAGGCTTTGTTCTGGGCAGGGCAATCAGATTTGTTTCTTAAATCTCATCTTGAGAGTATGAAGTGACCAAAACTGATTTGACAGACCTATGTATGATTCACTTGTATATCCAGAGTAACTATGCATGACAACACAAGCCTTAGATCCTGCAATGTGCCATTTCTTAATGAGGACTCTTAGCAGAACAATGGTGTTGTAGTATTCCACTTAGAACATGAACAGAACATGACTTTAGAGTAAGACTGCGAGATAAGGCGATAACATTAGCTAAAAATCTAATAGGCTCTATCACTGATATTCTGAGACAAGCCCTGACCTCAAACATTTCTGAAAGTCACTGAGAAACAGCATACAGAATAAAAAGAAAAAAATCCCTAATGTCTGCTAAAAGCTTCAGCTGTTGTGATTTGAGAAAGCTGATCTGATAGATAGATGTGTCTTTAAAGATCATACACACCCATATATGCACACGTATGTGCACACACATATAACACACAGATAAACATAGGCATACTTAGGACAATCAGAGGCACACTTTGACACACAGACACTCATACACAACCACTAACACAGGCACTCACACGTTCAGGTACAGGCGGAGACACCCAGGTTTCTGTGTGCTATTACATCACTCTCAGTATGAGTGTATGATGTTTGTGCTGCCGTTGCTTTGTATTTGTTCTGTGTTTGTGTGGCTGGTTCTGGTTTTACAGATGCAGACTTTGGAGTTATTAGCCAGCGACAGCAGTCACCTGGACCTTCAACCTCCTCAACTTCTTCCCTTTCTTTTTTTTCTCTCTCTTTCTTCCTGTCCTCCACACTGTATTTTCGGTACCTCTGTCTGATTTGGCTTAATTTAAATCAAATAATTTAAATAAAAAATTCAGATTACAAGAGGGGCATACACTGTCAAGCCCCTCTTGTCAAAGCAAAGGTGTCTGGCACACCAAGGCACCCAGCTTCATAATCTGTTTGCTAAGATGCCAGACACGACAGGTTAAAAAATAAATAAATAAAAAAGTTCAATCGGATTTGATGAGATTTGAAATCAAATTGGAATTCACTTACAAATGTAGCTTGAATCTAAAGTCAGATTTGACATGTTGGGGTTTTTTTTTTGGCTTTTTGGACTAGCGAAAATCCATCCTGCTCAAATCAGATTTGCTAAAAAATGTCAGAGACCTCCAACCAGGCCTGCGAAGTATTTATATACATGCCCCAGAAGATGACAGGACGTTAATTCTTTACCTGAATCATGCACCTCACCTGGGAGCATCATCACTTGTTATTTTTCACCACTCAGTTACTTAGATTTTTAACTTGTCGCTACGTAGCAGGTCTTCAAAAGCAAGTCTTGAATCCAGTATGTCTTTTGTCTTCACTGGTCAGTATGACACGGGGTTACATCATCAGTGACTACAAAACACAGGCCTGAAAACTGGAGTCAAGACCCCCTGATACAGTCTAATGCTGTCTATGGCAAAACAAAAGCTTTTCCTTAATCATTCACGATTTTAAAGGACAGCATGGGAAATATGCACCACAAAACCCACAGCATTGGAAATATCTCACATTTCCAGATCAAGATTTGTTTGTGATTAACTACAAGCTTAATGGCTGAGCCATGAGCACCTGCATGGCCAACTGACTCACCACATAGAGCGGTCTTAACATATCGCCTCTTCAAATCTTTGCTGTATGTGTAAGTGCCTGAGTCTGTCCTCTTCATCCTTCTTTGGCTCCACGCTTCACTGCCAAATGCTGAGTTACTGTCTGTGACCCTGCTGACACATGCTATGTAAAATGTGAGAAGCATCTGGCAAGTTGGACAAATAATGAAGAAATTGCTAGTCATAAATAACTAAGCAATTACTACATTTTAACTGATCATAAAAGCTCTCAAATTGTGCAAAAAGAATGTAAGGCGGTGTCATTAGTTTTGCTAATCTGGTTTTGCTAGTTTTTTACGCATTACTAGCTGTTCTCTATTTACTGCAAATGTCTCAAATGCCTGGCCCAAAGGCTACAATTTATCCTTAAATAGACCCACACATCATTTTTTTCTATGTAAATTATATTTTCATCTTGCTCACCAGACACCATGACTGGTTGGATTATTTAGGTGAAAACCTGATGTAGCATGATCGATATAGAGTGTCTGAATTAAGAAGTGAATGGAGTTTTCATACAAATGCACTAAGAACACATATTTAACTGTTTTACTTTGTCCAACACAAAATAAATGATAATAGATAAATAATGCATGATAACCTTCATGTTTGTGGAAACCAGTTTGCTGTATGTCATTTGAATAGGAGACCCCTGGTTTCCTTTAGGGGAGGAGTTTGTTTGAGCATGGTAAACGTAGATGGAAGTTACATGAGTTACGTGTTTTTATTTGGCATACTTTGAAGCTTCATTTTTCATAGCATTCTTCAGATGCTCCATTTTTAGTGGAAAAGCTCATGTTACAGTTTTGCAGTTTCCAAAGAAAAACCTTGGTAGCTCACACAGGGAGTGTGTTGCAATACTTGCTCTCTGAACATTATGATCTAATGAGAAATAAGGAAACAGCCCTTTTTATTTTTTGCTGCGGTTCATTGTGCACTGCTGTTCTGCCACAGGTGGTTCTTGGTGGCACTCTGGGGCAGGGCTCTGCGGCTCAAGCCAGGCTGGCTTCGCTGGGTGGCATGACCCTCTTTTCTCTCTCATCTCTTATGGGCTTTTTCTCATGTATATCTCTATCATTTCAGCCCCTTAATGAGGATTGGATGAGCCCATTGATGTTTTTGGGCTTTGGGGCCCGCCATCCGCATGCCTGTTAATGGAGTCTCCTAGCAGCAGTCATCGGCCTCTTTCTTCCAGGCGCATTGTCACCCCCTGAAAGTGACTTACTTCAGGCCTAGTGTGCCTTTCTCTCCTTCTGTCTTTGTCTGCCTCTCCATGTCTCTACTAGCCGTTACTGCTTGAATAGCTCGCAGTGGCCTCCTGCCAATGGACCTCATCCGTTCTTGACCCCCCACTCCTTGCACACACACAAGTACGCATGCAGGCACACACGCACGCATGCATGCAGACGCGCGTGTGCACACATACACACACACACACACACACACACACAGACACACACACACACACACACACACACACACACACACACACAC
>JBBJLR010000040.1:3927016-3946481 GCA_037577145.1 Brachypetersius gabonensis | reverse complement strand
TGAATAAAATTCCATAATCAACACCTAATTTAATCTACTGCAGTAAAAAGAGCCAAACCAGGGATTTGATGGAGCTGAACATACAGAATATACATATATATGAGAATATATATATACATACTGAATATACATATATATATATATATATATGTATATTCTGTGATCATTCAACTTAGTAACATCTATTCCTGAACCCAAGCAGTCTGCCAGCTTTCTGTTTTTCCTTAAAACAAAAGTAATATAGATTAATTCCTGATTTCTCTAGTTTGAAAGAATGAAGCACTAGCTGTGTAACCAACTAACCTACTAGAGAGGGATAGTGGGTTGCCCCAATGTGTGTTCTCTAAGCTGTCCAAAAGCTTTTTTTTCTTTTTTAAGTGCTTGTGCTGTCTTTTAAGAGCAGCTTCCCGATTTTAGTGTGAAAAATGCCACATAATGTCTGTCCATTCTGAGCCCCTGATATGAATGCCAGGCATGGTGTGCTGAGCCCATCCTCTCTCCCCTTTGCACTAGGCTCACTCATTGTCTGAAAGCGTCTCCTCTAGCAGCTGCTGCTTGTGCGGCTGTTCCTTACTGCCTGCCATTTCCAGGAACTTTGTTCTGACTGTGCGCGTTACTCTTCTGCTTTCTTTTTAATGAATGGCACCCTGTTCGCCAACACTGAAAGAAAAGCAACACAGAGCAAGCGGCACTCCGCTTTTGTGTGCAGTGCCTGGGCTGCCTGTTAACCCCTTAAACTACTAGTTTATTATTCAGTAATTTATCTTAAGACCTATTACTGTATAACTACTGTAAATTACTACTGTAAAACTCATATAAAATGTGTTACGAAGCTTAATCCACTTAACTGCAGGCTTATTATTTAGTGGCATTCATTAATCTTAAGTCTATAGTTTATTACACAGTAATTACTATGTAACTACTATGTAACCACTATTTAACCCTATTTAAGTTATGAAATAATCATATAAGCAATAACGAGAGTGGAGAATTGTGCAAGTTATGTCATTAATGAGGTCATACACATATACATAAAGAGAGATGCTTGATGAGAGAGGAACTACATGTCAGAGGTGGTGTAACTTACAGTCAAAAGCATTTATCCAAGAAATAAAAGCACGTGAAAAAGATCATAAACTTGTCACTGGGTGACTGCAGAAATCCATAAGGGAACTCAACATCTCTTGCTTTGCATAACCATTTCAGAACAGTTGCACTTCTAGTTACGTGACCCCACAGAGAATGAGAATGTAATTAGCATGAGAGATTGGGAAGAAATGCCGCCAGCACTTCATTTCATGTGATCCTAGTGTCCTGGAATGTGTGCTGCATTAGTGGCCTTCCACTTCTCTTGACCAAGCCAGCTGTCACCCATGTACCCCTTCAGCATCATCTCCTCTCTGCAACTCGATCTGCTCATGAGCCCCACACTCCAAACCTCCTGGAATAAGAACATTCTGTGACTGCCCTGTTGACTTGCACAGTAAAAGCTAGATTGTCCAATACAGTTATTTGGTGGGATACAGTCTGTTTTTAAAGGATTCTATTGTTTGGGTAAAAGCTTTTATCAAGCCACAGTTCTGAATTTGCCGGGTTGCAGTTAGATTCGATTCAGTGCAGTCAGGTTGGGGTAAAATTTTGGTAGGGCTCAGTCAGGTTAGAATAGAATTTTGTTGGATTAGGTTGAGTAAGACTTAACTGGACAAAGAAAGGGTTTTGTTAGGCTGGGTATAGTTGGGTTTGGACCCTGCTTTTTCAGGTTAGATTCAGGTTCGGTGTATTGAGTCAGAATGTTGCTAGTCTAGACCCAAAATTGCAGGCTCGATTAAACCTCTAGTGACAGACCGAAAATCAGCACCCTCCACCGACCCCCCTCCTTCCATTCTCTCATGAGCGGACAGCGTGCGGAAATCGCCCCTGATTTACACGCAACAGCTGCGGAGAAGAGAGGCCCTTTTGATCAGGATGCAGTGGCCCGGCTGCAGTGGCCCAGCCACAGTCTCTGCTAATTTCACCTGTCAGGGGAGCTCTTGGAAATTAGTGTAAGTTGATGTTAGAGGCAGGAAGGGAGAAGGAATAGGATGGTTACCCGTTAGGGTGTGTGATTTAGTGGGATGACTCTTTTTTTAGAAAGTACATACAGTGCCATGTGTCATAGTGTGTATTGTGCAACGAATGACTACTTGTTTGAATGTTTCTTCAAGATGGCTTTATTGTCAGAGGAAGTGTGGCCATCCAAAAGCAGCTCTTTCACCACTCTAGCTTCCCTCACTGCAGTGTGAAATGTCACCCCGGAGTTCATTTCACAGTGAAGGTGCAGATGACTAAGGGGGCTCCTATCTTTTACTGCTCCATGCCAATCTGTTTATTAAATGCAGTCATGTTTGAATGCTAATGTTCTAATATCCCTTCTCTAGCCCAGGTTCATCTGCGGGTTAAATTAAAGCATCTTTCCCTCTCTGCCTACATGCAAAGCATGCAAAGGCAGGTTAGTTGACTAATGGGTGCTGTGGTTCAGCCAATGATAAATGAGACACCTATTAATGGGAGAACTTTCTTGAGTCTCATGCAAATCTGCATTCCTTTTCACAAAGTCACATAGGGCTCATCATTTTCTGTTCAACCATCACAATATGAGTTCATAAAAACCAAAAGTATTTGTTCATTAGCATAAAGGAATGTTGAAGCAAAAAGTAATCAAGCTCTTACATACTACTTATGAAAAAAATAATATATTATAAAAGTACATTTATGTAAAAGTACATAAAAGACATCACCATGTTTCATGCAACAAGTAGAAATCATAGTGAAGACTAAAGAGCTTCCAAAATCTTCTAAAGAGCATCCTTTTTTAGTACAATTGGCTGGAAGTCATTGAGATTCATAGATAACATCCATACATAGGTGTAGGGGATGGTGGTGGCCTAGTGGTAGGATACTTGCCTCCGGACCAAAAAAGGTCACCGGTTCGAATCCTACCTCCAGCACACCACCACTGGGTCCCTGAGCAAGACCCTTAACCCCAAGTTGCTCCAGGGAGACTGTCCCCTGTAGTTAGTGAATGGAAGTCGCTTTGGATAAAAGCGTCTGATAAATGCCATAAATGTACACTACAAAGCAATGATGAGAAGTACAAGGTCAGCAGTTAAGTGGAAATTATTTTGAAAGGCTCTGAAATTTGCGCACCAGCATTTGTACTCTGCTCAGAGGGCACAAAAATAGAAGTCTGGCAATTAGTCAGCTCATCATGTAAAAAGAGGAGTTGCATATATGATCCCAAGAACATCATACTCACAATTTATTACATGTGCAAAACAGAAAACACAGTGTGTAGCTTTCTACCAGAATGCAAATGGTCCTCAGAATCATGCAACACCTTGTTGTTCATTTGTGAACTGCTCTCTGAAACTTGTGTCCAGACGTGGTTTTCTGGCTTTACAGAAGTAGTAAAAATTAGCACCTAAGTTAGACAGACTGTCTGCATTCTTGCAGACAACAGAACTGAGAAACAAACTCCGAAAAGTTCGAAAATAGACAGAGAAAGCTCTCTGAAAAATACATTGACATTGAATGGGAATAATTTCATTCATGCATTTTAGTTTATTATCTGTGCATTTTTAAATCAGTGAGATTCAGTGTTTTTTTTCCTGTGTTTTAGAGCCTAGCTATGAAAGGAATTCAGGGCCCTTTAATGGTCAGTTGGGGGGGAGGGTGCATGAGGGGTACCAGACCCTCCTCTAGGGGGCCACTGCGCAGAGGCTCAGGTAGAGGTCCTGCATATTACACATGTTCTCAAGGAACTAATGTGTCACTGGATCACTTATCTGTATGACTAGTATAATGTAATATTTGTAGGATTTGTAGTATAGTGCATGTACGCAATGTGAATTATAAATTACATTGCATATGAAGACCAAATGCCATAAGGTATGATCATAGGCCTACGGTATTTTGTTTATTTGTTTTTTATGAAGGGAAAAATAAAGAGAGAGAGAGAGAGAGAGAGAGAGAGAGAGAGAGAGAGAGAGACATTGAGAGAGGCAGAGGGAGAGAGTTGGTGTCAGAGACAGTGAGAAGACCCCTGACTGAATGAGAATATCCCTCTTTTCAGCTGAATCAGCAGGCCGGATGACAGGAATGGAGGTTATCAATGGATCAATGGGAGTCAGAGAGAGTGAACAAACCCTTAGCACTGCCTTCACCCTCTGTCGGGGGTGCTGAGAGAGAGGGAGAGAGAGAGAGAGAAACAAAATTGAATCAGTATGAACAATTCATCCATCCATGACCATGAAAAATGTTTCTTTAATTATTTGAGATGCCTCTGCTGCTTTACACAATCTTCACAAATATCAATTACTTCTACTTTATTACAACATTGGGGTATAAAAACAAGTTACATCATAAGAGAACCATGCTGCTAAGTAGAGTTTGGAGGGGTAACCAAAGGTCGAATCACAGTAAAAAACCCACTTTCCCTTTCAGTCTTTCCACACATCACACTGCAGACACAATATACTGTATGTTTGGTAACTTGCTATTGTTATGAAGAAACACAAGAAGTTTTATAATAAAAGAAGTTTTATAATATGTTTTCAATATGATTCCTGGACTCAGTTTGTACACATTTGTGTATTTCAGTATATATTAATACATTGATCATCCTGAAAAGCATGATCATTTCAAACCTATACCTATGCAACAAAATGTAGTTAACTGGACTATTTTCAATAGCAGGAGCCACAAAATCCACAGCTTTATACCTTGATTCCAGCTATACTGCAAATGTTTTTGGTTTTTTTAAATAGTCTTTTTTTCTTTTAATCTGATTGTTTTCTGTTTGTTTTACAAAACTACCTGTCAGGCCAGGAATGATGGGACTGTGAAGGAGACAAAAGAACTGCCTGGGCAGGCCGTGTAGTGACCATTTGTCTTGGAGCGGCCATTAAAGCTTAGGGGTCGCCATCGCAGGGGAACGGGGTCAGGTAGAATGCACTTTTGATATGGTGATACATTTTGTGAAATCCTGGCAGTGAGAGACACGCTGGGGCTGTGGGAAGATTTGGCCTCTTTTGTGGTGGGTCTCTCCAGGCCCTCGCATTGTGTCTCCCTTGAGCCTCCAAACGGGAAATGGGCCCTTTAATCATGGGGTTAACCCGACAGGGGCTGCACCAGGGCCGAATGGGGGTTGTGGGATCGAAGTCTGTTATTAATACTGACCACAAGACCCCCCTCGCAGTAGTCTCCTCCACTATAGGGATGAACTTTATTCAATGGAATTTAAGATCACTAAATATGTGACCGAATGAATGCTCCTGGAACCCAATGTGAAGGATTTGTAGTCCTTAGCAGAAACCATGTGTTTGTGCAGTACTTAGAATGTTGTGAAAATCAAAGTAGAAAATAATTATTACGTTACACTTATAAAGTGCCTTTAACAGCAGCAGTAACCTTTGACTCTTTACAGTTTTAGTTAAAATGCTGCCAAAGAATTCGATTCTTTTGTATGCTGTTTTTACTCCTTGTCTGCTCTGTTCAGCATGGGTGATTTCCCGCTACCGTTTCAAAATAAGAGCGCCTTTCCCTCAAGCCCTTTTGTCTGGAAGGAATTTACAAGGTTGCTTTTCTCTTTGCTGCTTTACACATTGGGCCTGCTGGCCTATGAGGGCAACCAGGAAGCAAGGAGAAAATGGCTGAAAGGGGAAACGATTCTACCTTTGCTCCTCGGGCCTCTCGTGTGATCTACGCCAAACTCGAGACTATGATCACCACAATGAGGCCAGAGTGTGTTTTTGTAGGCCTTGGACTGGACAGGTTGGTCTTTGTCACCGTGTTTTGCCACCCCTCAGCTGCAGGGTTAAAAAAACAAGCCCTATCCCACACGGCCCCTATTGGCAAGACAAGGAGTGCAATGAAAGAATGACATCCTTCTCCAGGGGTGGTGTGTGTGTGTGTGTGTGTGGGGGGGGTTTTCTCCGTTTAGAAATGCAACATGTTCAGATTTCCAAAAAATATTCACGCCATGTTGATATAAATCCTTAAACACATCTAGTTTGTATTAATTCAGCAACAGAAGAATCCCTGGTGGCAAAAGGAAGGGAACCCTTATAAAACGTCCCATGCATGCCTGCTTAGTGTCAGTGACACACTGCATTTCTTGACCTTTGCACTCTAATTTCTGCCATTACGGCCATAGACAAAAGGTCCTCTCAGAAACGTACATATTTTCCCACATGCACAGCCGAAATTGGAAACTTCCTCTCACAAGCTGCAAACCTTTGAGTTAGGCAGTCATGAAAGGCCTGTGTGGTGACTGGGGGGGGAGAGGCCGAGGTGTGGGAGGAGGGGGAGGTCATGTATGCACTTTGGCCTAAGGACTGAAAGCAGAGACCCCCATCTTTTAGGGGAAAGAGGAATGTCTTTTGATGCAGACCTAAGCTCCTACCATCTTTCACCAGGAGTGATCTACTGATGAGGTGCAATAGATGAGGGGGAACCGGCAGTCGGGACTAGCCGGGTTCCTTTGTTTGATCTTAGTGACTTTTTTCCGAGGGATTGGAGCTGATTGCTGGAGTATTTATCATTATTAAAGGATCATATTAAATGCATGAAACTATTTGTGAAAGACACACTTCGAAATTACAAAAGACTGCATTGATTAGACATGATCCTACTCAAAAGCGAAGTCCCTTTGGGTTTCACCTACATTTACAGCAATTGGCAGGATTTAGCTGCAAGTCCGAGACTCAAATTTCCCCAATTTCATCCAGAACTGAAGATGCATGAATGAATAGGCTGAGTGCACCCCGGCCCTCATCCAGTCTCAGAAAGCGGATGTTGCATCAAGCATCGCTGTTACTGTAAGTGCAGAGCAGGAATTACACCACTGCAAACTGGATTTGTCATCAATGAAATCCAGATTTGCAAAGGAATGCGTGTTATGGCTGCAGGGTGGAGCTGTGGATTGCTGGTTAGAGGGGGGCTGGGGCACCCCTCCAGTACTCATTACCAATCTGTAAATATTTACTCTTCCACTTCATTACACCACAATCATCACACAATCGATCATGTATGAATTGGAGTGGGGAAATGAGAAACACACTGGCGTCAGGGCCACAAAACAATTAATACACTTTCTCTGGGACCGGCCTTCCATTAAGCATGGCAAAAAACCAAGTCACCTTCTGTCAAATGGTCCCCCCTGCATGAGTTATAACGTTGTTACACACCCGGTGTGCTACAAAGAAATGACAATTGCACATACAGTTCTAAAGCACAGCTGGCATAATTATAATAACCCCTGCTATTCATACAAGGTGTTACCTTCCCACAGCTGCATGGACAGTGTGGATTCCTCATTTGCTTAAGGCATTGCATCCACTCACTGATCTTCAGATCAGCTTTTAAGACAAAAGAGAGAAAACAACACTCTTTCTATCATTCTGCAAGTCAGATGCTGCTTACTAATTTCATCATGAGATGCTTCTTATGACCATCCTACAGTGGTGTGACCATTGCTTAGCCTTTAGAATGCATTCGCTCTGCTTCACACATGTTTGGACTGATAGTAACTGAATGAAAATGCAGTCGTTTTGTCCCTGATGTCATTTAATACAAGACTAGATGGAGGCCAGTGATAACCCCAGCCCTCGTCCCACATGTAGCAGGCGCTTACTCAGCTTCATGAAACGCTGCTTTAGATAGTCTGCTGATAAAGACAAGGTACTTCCCGGACCCCTGCAGTAGCCAGCGTCAACAGAGCATGGCAAAATGTGACGCAATGTGAGACTAAATATTTTGCGTAAGGCCCCTTCCCCTGACAGTGTGTGAACATTGCAGGAGGTTTGGAAGAGTGCATACGGGCGTAAGGGGTGCATTCTTGCAGCTTTGTAAGACTTGAAGAGGCTCAGATTTCAAGGTGGCCAAATCATTGCCTTCTGAAAAGTGAAAGTCTCGAGTTTCGGTCAAATACCAGCATCTCCTTTCATTGCTCTTCTGTTGGCTACAGAAGGCCTCTGTTAAATAGCCCATAAGCCTGTAAAATGGCAGATGGGATCTGTCAAGAGAGGCAGAGACCACCAGTAAAGGCGAACATGTTAACACTGTTTGGATAAGCAGAGTCAATGAATCCTGTCTCGTTGTCGGAGGCTCACAATGTCATATCCAGCTGGACATGCGTAAAATAAACAAAGAGTTTTTCTCTCATAAACTCAGCACAGCCATAATGTATTGGAAAATGCGAGATAATTCCTTACGTTGAAAGTTGCGGGTCCTTGTATTGGCAACCTTGGTCCTCTTTTTGCAACTGCAGCCTAGCATACTGTGCTTTTCATGAACAATCATGCATCTGGTGCTTGGTTACATTGAGCCTTGTTCTATAGCTACTTGATCCTCTAAAGGAGGAACGAGCTGATTTCACATCCGAGCCAGATATGTGTTACAGTATAATCCAGTTTGGCATTCCACAAATGAAAAATTTCTGGCTCTTTTAATTACCTAATGCTGTTAAGATTTGCTCTAGTTGTCTCTTCCTGCTCAACTTCCCTAGGAGTTTAGGTGTTTAAAGTACTTTTAGAGTAAATGTGATCAGTAATGGACTTTCTTTCTTTATTTAACTGAACTCTAAACTAATATGTAGGTAGTCCTTGGAGATGTAGGAGCAGAACAGTTGACCATAACACATCTGCAAGGTCCAGGTAAGCATATATTAACAGTCATAGACAATGAGTCTCTCCCAACTCGGTAACAGCAGTAACTGGAACTATTGTGTGGTGTCTGGGACCTTGGTCATAAATGCCACAGAACCAGAACTTTGAACCAGCATTATCATGTTGTAATTCAGGATACTGGACCGCGCAGGTTTTAGTGATCGTGAGTGCTCCAGCAGGCTGATCCTGTTTGCTCTCATAAAAGTTCTTCCACCTATTAAAGGAAAAGTTAGCAAACCTGAATAAAGTCAAGAAACTGATGTTTACATCAGTTATGGATCCATCAGAAGACACCAAGCAATGTTAATCGTAATTTGTACTTTTTGATTTTCCCTAGAAAATCAAAAGAAATGGTTCAGAATTAAATCTAGTCATATTAGCCAACACTAACAAATGTCTTTTTCTTCACAGCTTACCATATGCAATGTTTTTTTTTGTGTCAATCAGTTAAAGCCTTAGACAAATTTGGGCTATTTCTTTTTAACACACATTCTAAACTGCTTTTTTTCCATCTTCATAACCTTCATAAGATTTGAACTATGAAAGCCGTAATTACGAGGTGTTCAGAACGTCTTGAGTGATTTTGCTTGAAGTTAATCACTATTTCCTCAGTATTGGAACTGCACAATTCATTTGACTGGGATTATTGGGAGTACAGATGGATTTAAGATGTACAACAGTCCCCTTTAAGCCCAGTTCTGACTTTTCATTTTTTGGTCGATATTTCTCTATTTTTAAAATTAATAATATAACTTACTTGGTAATGTTAAATTAAAGATGAATCATTCATTTTGTTATTAGATATATCACTTACAACTGAAAATAATACACTTAAAGCAAACATTTTATGGCTAATCCAGTACATTTGTAGTGGAATTGTTTAAGTTTCTTGTGATGCTAAACTATTGTCTGGATTTCTTTAGCAACTCCTTCAGGAAAGTTTGGGGAGGCTCTGTATGGGTGGAGTGTGGGGCTTTCTCCATGTGCGGCAGAGCCGGGCTGTAGAGCTGTTGAATGGAGCGGCAGCGACACATGGGCTAAAATAGATGCAGGAGTGCGGCCACGCTCGCATTCTACTCAGTACAATCAAAGCATTCTCTTCCCCGTGTCGCATGTGTGTGTGATTTGGGCCTGGCCCGCTCCAACCCAACTGCTAAGCCGCCCCATGCAGGAGGCGGGGGGCACCCGAAGGGGTTCAGCAGTTGAACGGGGGGACAGCTGCGCCCCGAGGGTGTCTCTACCTCCCCGAAAGCCCTGCGCCCCACCACATCTGAAAGGACACCCACCCTGCACCATCCCAGACCTGCTATCTGTCCACCTTCCTCGCGCTTCGCCATCTTTTTTATGTGTGTTTGTAGAATTTTGCTCCTCTTGTTCACTCTTTTCCTCTCTTTTCACCCTCTCTCTCCATTTTTACTGTCTTTGATCCCTTCCTTTCCTTCGCTTGCCTTTTGAGTTTGTCTCGCCCTCCTGCATGAGGAGCAGCAATTTTATCCCAGAAGTCCCCAGCCTTCCCAGCTCTGCTGATTTTAGTGTTTGCTTTGCTTTCAAAACAGCTGATCCAATGAATCAGCTCATTAATGATAATAAGAGAAAGGAAAAGACTCCAATGTTCAGTGTTCCAGCACTATCCTATACCTATTCTTCCTTTATTCAAGTCCACTGTTTTTTACCATTACTTAATCAAATATTGACTGATTAATACGTGAAAACCTGCACAATCCCTTTACATTTTTTATCTTTCTTTAAAAATCCCTCAGTCAGAAACCAAGACAGTCTACCTCTGAGAACCTCAAAACCAAGAAAATGACTTTTAAAGATGCCCCTGCATTCCTTCAGTGTTTTATCAGGAGGCGGCAGAGCACAGGTTCAGAGGTTTAATGTATTTATGAGCCTTTTCAATGTCCATAGACATATAAAGTGTAATATTAGTTAAACATTTATCTTTTTCAAAGTGATCATAAATAATAATAATGAGCTTTAGCAGTTGGTTAAGCTGCTGCAAACAGCCTCAGGCACTGCTCTAATTCTAGTCACTTTTGAGTCACACTTTTAGTTTTGGTGAATTGAAACACACACACACACACACACACACACACACACACACACACACACACACACACTTAGCTAGTTTTACACATGTATTACCTTTATTCTAACACTTTTGCAGTGAAAGTGTTAGAAAGCCAACAGTAACACGGATGCTGACAGGCTAGCCTATTAACCGGAATTTTGTCCCGCTTTTATAGAAAGCACAAAAATAATGTACTGTATCTGTAAAAAACAATCAAAATGTGATTTCTGCTTATAATGTAGGGGTAGCCCTGTGACCAAAAGGTCATGGGTTTGAATCTCAGGACTGCTAGTGGCACCTATGAGGTTCCCTTAAGTAAGGTACCATCCCCACACTTTGCTCCCCGGGGCATGTGTTCCCAGCTGCCCGCTGCTTGGCTTGGTGAATGGGCTAAATACAGAGAAAGAATTTCTGATTGTTCACACTGTGTGCTGTGGTGTGTTGGTCACTTTACACTTTATATGCAATGTTTATAAGCACATCTTTTACCCCAATCTACACATTTAAATTCACTGTTTTTATTCATAAAAACCAAGATCACATGATGAAAAACAATAAGATATCAATCACCACCCTGTCCCAGCCCACCCCAACCCATCCTCAGACACCGGTCACATGAAACAAAAGAAACAAAAACAATTAGAAGCTACAGTACAGTATTCAAAGCATGTTATTTAGCCTAAGATACAATTACACCAAGTACAAGGGAAAACAAAAAAAGGAAAGATTAAGTATTTTCTGAACATTTGACTTCAAACATACAAAGCATTTTTACAAGTATGCTGCTGCTGTGACCTGACAATTTCCTTCTAAATGAATACAATTTTCATTCACTGAATGTTTCAAAACATACAGCGAGTTTGGGTCTGATTGGTCGCCGGACTGTGGTTGTCCACTACAGCTGACCTCTTGCTTGTGGCCTGTGTTTGACACGCCCTCTTACACACTTCTGTAAAGTCCTTCTGCACCTTCAGCACACACATGGTCACTGGCTGTGTCGAGCTAAGTGTGTGACACATGTGTGTTTTTATTTCTCTTGTGCAAATGCACTGTTGTTCTGCAGTATTTGCTCTTCACTGAAATCTCATTTACTACTGTTTTTTACATTTGTGTGGAGGCCTTGTGAGAGCAAACCTCAGTTTTGATTCCCTTGTTGTTACCTTTCACACACTTTTCCCCATAATAAAGTGCATTAACACATTAATGACTAAGATTTTGCTTGAGATATTATGAAGAACACTTCTAAATAATGCACATATTGTTGACTGTATGCATTTTTCACTGCCATTGAACTGTCCTGAGGAATTCTTTGTATACTTTTCAACATCAGAACATAAGGCAGACTCCTTGTTAGCTGTCTGATAAGACTTGAGAACACGGGGAGGTGGGGGGGTGGGGGCGTGTGGAATGTGCCATGACTTTACACCTCATAGGCAGTAAGTGAGATAACATGGAAAACCTCCACAAATCTGACTTTCTGTTTTGTGTGGAATGGGAAATTAGCAAGACAGAGGCAATGTTTGCAAGTGAGATAAAGAGATCTCTGCATTTCACAATGCTGGTGAACTGTGATGTGTTTGTTGTTGCCTGCAAAACAAACTCAGGTAACCCACCACGCACCGCACTGGAGGCAATGGATGGACTAAAATAGCTTTAAGAGTAATTATGACAACATTTTTAGACCACACTAGAGCTTAAATTGACAATCGTCTTTCTAGGAGCCAGAATGCAATCTAAACATTGCGTAAATGTTGACTTGTTTGCATTGACAAATGCCTGTTGATTGTTTTCATGAGGAACTAAATCAAGTCTCACACACATTCAAAAGCAGGGAAGCTGGAGCAAAGTGTGGTGGCCAGGCCGCATCAAAGCTTCAGACGAAGCACTGCGTTTATTTAAAGTGTCTCTACGCGATGGTGCTAATTGTCATAAGTAAGTGTAAGGAGCGCCTTGCTTTGTGAATGAACCTGGAGTGCACTAGCCGCCTTTGAGGCAAAGAGCACTCGATTCAAACCTCTAATTACCTGCACACTCAGCCAAGTCACAATCAGTAAACAGAGAGGATGCTTCAGCCTTCATTCTCCATTCGGAAATAGGAAAACCTCCTTGTTTACAAAGATACTTTCAAATGCCCCATCAACCGCTCCAGATGTTCCACTTCCTCAGGTCGGAAAGTAACACATTTCAAGTGAAGCACTCTTTTGGGGTAGCTAAAGCATAGTCATATCACTTTTACTTGAGTTGATTTCTAATAAAGTGTTCCATGTAGCTTAACGTTTACATCCCTGAATTCACAAATGATACTTTCAGAGTGTTAAATTCCCCTGTTGTGGTACAATAATTGTGCCATATTTGGTTACAGTGATGTTTCTTGAATCGACTGCCCAGACTGAAGACTTTTCCTATATTAAATAGTTTTGTCATGAAAATGTGCAAATGGACAGTTTTCTTCTGAAAAACGAAGACAGTGTACTTAAAAAAACTTATTTAAAGTCCCCATTTGGACATTAACGAACAATTTCCTCCGGGATAAATAAAGTTCTCTGATTCTCTGATTCTGATTCTGATTCTGATTAAGGACCATGTTGTACCATTTGTACTTTATGATACTGTCCTTGTGACTGTACTTTTTGTCTTCAGTGACAAGCAGTTATAATGCCATTAGGTTATATGAACACTCAGGGTCGTCGTATGACGAGACACACAATTTTTGGTTTCTGTTTGACAGTTGAGTATTGTGTATTAGTCAAGCAGTGAACTGAAACAACATTGCAGAATTACTGAGGAACAGCCGGGGCTCATCTGCTATACTAGGCTGAATAGGTGGATGCACAAAAATTAGTCCGTTTTTGTAACATCACGAAAGCAGCTAATTCAAAATGGTCTCTTTGTGCAGCTTAGTTTCCTCATATTAACTGTAGGAAATGGGGAGTGGATATTGCAACTTTACAAGCATTTACCTTGTCAATGTCAATAAACCAAAGAAAGGTTGATTTTCTGATGCTGTATTGAAATGATCATCTTGTTACCCTTAATTTAAGGTAAGCCAAGGCTTACATGCCCAACAAACGATCAGGACTAAACGTCTTAAATTGTGGACTTAAATTGGATCAAAGTAACAAGTAATTTACTCTTTTTGTCTATTACTTATTTACATATGTTCCTATTGGAAACAGTGATCATAGTGAATCATTTCTACAGTTGCAGAAATCTTTAGCAGTGGTCATAGTCTTTCACTCTGTCCTCTGCCCCCACACAAGTCTGCAAACAACCATCCGTTCCGCCATCTTAACCCTAATGAGTCCGCTCTGTCTGAGCTCAAAAGGAGACCCGTCCGGGTCATATCGAGGAGCCATTTTAAATGAACTGTTTGTGTTTCAATAGGTGGCTAGTGGAATGCGAGGCCCTACATTATGAGCCCCCGCAGGGTGGTCCCCTTGCTCCTTGAGGTTCACTTTAGGGGTCCTGCCGGGGCACCGGGACGCTGGGGGCTGGAGGGGAACGCAGACTGAGGTTTTTGGGGTGAACGCTCAAGCAGTTGTCAACAATGCTTCATCCTCTATGTTAACTATAATCCTTAGGTAAAATTGTCAAAATTTGGAGAGCCTTCCCACCCCCACACCAAATACAATACCTGGTCTTGGTCTTAGAAGAACGCTGGGATGTTCCACCCTGGGGTTTAAGCAATAAAGGGGTTGTATGAAATGTACCGCAATTGCTAATTACCAAAGGGAGCCTGGGAAAGCTATGAAGAAAGCCTTGAGCACGGTGGCATTCTTTGTAGCTACCTGCCTTTGAATATGCCTTTGTAATATGAATAGATTCATTATGTGTCCATATCCATACCTCTGCGTGTGTTTTCGCAGCTTAAAGGAAGTTCCTGCCTGGTTTTCTGAAAGAGAGAACTGTTGGTCAGATAGTGGGGGCCGAATAATCAATTAACTGAGACATTTGCATGCTTCAGGTAATTATGTGTAAGCTTTTGCCACCTTTGACATGCACACACACCCTCGAACACAAGAGCAGACACAGACAATCTGTCCACTATCATCTGTTAAAACCATTTGAATAACTGATACGGAAGTGGAGGAGTAGTATAATAAAACCTTAAATTGAAGTCCCAGGAAGCTGTGATAATAAATGAAGGCATTTGCATTTCTGATTTAAAACTCCTCGAACGTGTTTCCTACTGCTAGATATCAAATTTAATATGTAAAAAGAAATGTCCCCATGCACTCGAATGAGTAATTGTAGAACATTATCTGCTTTGTTCATTTTCATTCCACTGGTCTTTCTACTATGCGTGGCTTACGTAACAGTGGCACTGTCCAGACTCTGACATGGGATATGCAGTAGGTTTGGATTTTAACTGATTTAACATGTGCAGACAACATTCAGTATAGGACTTAAAGCATCTGAAAACCCAAAAGCAAACACAACAATGAGAGTACATATAAATAACCTTCACTGTTTTAGTCAAAAAGGGTGCATTAATGCATTTTATACTCCTCCAAGCTTGGTGGTCTTTGTCTCTAAGCAGCAGCCTGAACCGCATTGCATATAGAATCATATCCAAATCAGAAGTAGATGTAATGGTGTTACTCAGCAATATGTTAAATTCAGCAAATAATTCATTCCCTGTAGTGCACTCTTTCAATAAAAAAAAATCAACCAAACATGGAATTTGACACACTTTGGCATGTGACAGTAACATAACACGTTTATCTGTGACAGTATTTGTGACAGTGCTACCCTAATAATGCCAAAACCCATGCACGGTATGCCCTTGTAGGGATGTCATCACTCATTAGCACTCTTCCCAGTGTCAGAACCAACTTTGGGCCACGCGTTCTTAATAAATTCTTTTAACAAAAAAGGCTGTCACATGAATATATAGGGTATTTGGACCAAGGTAGACCTTTTTTATGAAAATAAAGTAGTGTGTTGATGATGAGTAGAAGATATGTTTCTCAATCTTTGCCTCTATTTGTAGTTAATTAACTGGAAAAGAACTGAGAAAATGTTCAAACTTTGTCAGACTCGGTACAATGTCATATCTCTTTCTGCCGGGTTGACCGTGTTGGCATCATTTGGCTCCTGCAATCCAGCCCCGCAGGTCCCTCTCTGTATCGCGGCACGTCAGGAATCCACCGAAGCCACCCACTTGGCAGGGGCCTTTCACGCGCCGCCTCTTCCTGCTCCCCCTTCATCGTTTTGTGTGCCGCGCCACCACCACCACTTGGAGAGGCCCGGCGAGAGGAGCCATTCAGCCCTAATGAACTAGCGAAATTAGGCAGGCCGCCTCGTTAGCAGCGCTTATTTAGACCTACAGTACACACTCCTTTCTCTCCACTGCAGCTGCTGCCGGCGAGGCCCATGAATAGTCAAGAGCGCAGTTCTCAGAGTTGACATTCCAAGCTGAGGCTTCGTGCAAGTTGTCATAATTAGGAAGGATAATTGGTTTAGCTACCAGCAAAAAAAATGGTTGGCAAGGCAATAACTTATTTTTTTTTCACATAGAGAGGAAAAGTTGGGACACTTAATAACTCTCAATCGCGCATCTGCTTCTGGCTGTAACTGCAAATATCATTGCCAGTGTTCTTTAAGCTAGAACAAATAGGTATTCCTATTGTGAGCCTGTTTGTGAAGAAAAAGTTGGTGAAGAAGAATGAGGATGGAGACCAGAGGCTTCTGTTGCCGTGAATCTAGGGTACAGTCATCTCTGTCGGCATGTTTTCCCACCGCATGCAATCTGTCAGGAAATGACATGCAGGTGTCTCATAAAACACAGTGGAGCAACAACTACCACAACAGGAATGCCCAAAACATGGCTAATTAGACTCCATAAAGACCTGAAGAGGGTGATAGTGCAGTCAACGTGCTGCTCTGTACAGGTGGGCCACCGGGATCGGGGTGGTCGATGCCAGTAACAGCAGTGGAAGACCCCCGGGCCACGGACCTATTTTTGTTGAAGCATAACATCTAATTAACATATTTACTGTATATTATTTTTACGAATTTATAGTCAAAGTTATGCTGTTGTATGAGTAAAAACCTTTAATGTAAGTTATATTTGTACAAAACCGGTCAGAACATGTAAACATTCTACATCGTTCTAATGGAGCAGCTGCCTAAACATTGGTTCTATTAACAATTTTATTCCAGTTTTATCCCCAACGATGCCACAGACATCCAGGAGCATAACTGGCCTAGCCATTTCTACAAAGGCCCTCCCTATCCCCGCTTTACAATGGCAGCCAGTTATAACATTTTTTGGCTGATGTTACAGAATGAGCAATTTGAATTCTCCTCTAAACACACTGAGCTGTCCAATGACGTGTTGAAAAGGCATGTACAAGCCTCTAACCTCCTATGTTGGTGGCATGTGATAGGTCGAAACCCACCTAGTGGGTGAAATCGGCCATGAGTACAACTGGGGAGAAAACAGGATTTAAAAAACATTATCCACATTCAGCAGGTTACATTTCCTCTATTGGTAAAAGAGCTTCTGCTGTGTATTTTCTTGGTGTTCCTCTGTGTTCATACTGGTACATTAAATAGTCCTGAATCCTCCAATTTTACATTTAATAGCTAAAACCTTGATGAAGCTTGAAGAAGGCTTTCAAGAAGGCACTGATGATACAGGCAGCTGTGAGGCCTGTTAGAGGAAGCCTAAGGCCTCATCTTTCTCTGACGTGCCGTGAAGCAGTTTTTCTTTTTGTTGAATTAACCTCTTTTCTAACTCTTTATACATATATGAGCAATAAGGGGTGTGGATTTGCATTGATTGCACAGCCAGTGTGGGGAGGTGGCAGCAGCTGTTTTATCAAGTGTCTGTGGTGTTGCCTCTTGCCAACTGCTGGCTGATAAAACTTGCCCTTGATAATTCAGTTCTGCAGAACTTAGGTGGGTCTTTTAACTGAACCAAAAACGATAAGGTGCCTGGGGTGAGTCATGTTTGGCAGCTTTCACACGGCAAGATCAGAATGCGGTACATAAACACAGCCTTCTTTTGTAATTTGAGCTCCACATTTTTTTCTTTCTTTCACAGCGTGTTCAGTGATAACCCCCACGGATTCTGTCTGTTCAGAACCAGCGTTACGAGCAAACGTGACCTTTGGCGCCGCGCGAACCTTCCGCCATGGAAAGTGTACACGCGCGACATGCCTGCAGCATTGCCCCACAAATGCTGAATGGAGCAAAATCAGACAGTGGGTAAAAGAGCAAGGAGAGGGCAAGTTCTGCGATTGCAAAAGTGCATCCAAAGCAGCAGAGCGCACACGCGAAAGGGGCAAAAAATGTATGGCCATTTAACTGCTCTTTCCTGTGGGGGCTGCTTCAGAGTCCCCACTCAGAAGAAGGAGGAAGAGGCTTGCGGCTCCTACTGTAAGCCAACATGTGCGTTTTCTCAAGAATGCAGCACCACAAAGCCGTCTACTGTACAGAGAGCAGCTGAAGGCAGCAACAAATTAGGGGGGTACTTGGGAGAAGGTTTTTTTTTTGTCTGTTTGGGTGCGGATGAGGGGAGGAGGAAGCCAGTGCGGTTGCTCTTTAGTTAGAAACTCCATGCAGTAATGTTCCGAGGCAGTTGCATGCACGTGAGCACTGTGTGGTCATCGTCTCCCGCTCCCATTGGACGACGGGCCAGCCAATGGCAAGTCAGCTGTCTGCAGCCATTCATGAAAAACGGGGCAGTGAGGGGGTGAGCAAGTGAGTGAGCGAGCGAGCAAGTGAGAGAGTGAGTGAGTGAGTGAGCAAACAGGATGTGCAGTGAATGTGAAGGCTATCGCTTCCCAGCACGCCTTCCTCCGCAGGCATTTCATTCAGCTCCTCAAGGCTGGACATCCCAGTGTTCACTGCAAGCATTTCAGCTTTCTTCATCCCATCTTCTTTTTTTTCTTTCTTTCCTGACCAGTGTCTATAGTTTGATGCCTGAAGACCAAACGCTAAACCCAGTCCTCCTCCACATCTCTCTCTCTCTCACTCTGTCTCTCTCTCTCTCTCTCTCTGTCTTTCTCTCTCCCCCAACTATGAAGTCATTTTTCCCGGCGATTGAAATCATCTGTTCACAGCTGACAAATGAATCAAACTGTACTCAGATTTAACCCTTTAGACACGGTTCTTACTTTCGTTTTTGCTTTTCTAATGTAATTATAATTCCATTATGAAAAACTAACCATTACATTTGATTTGCTTTCTGTATCTACACCTCTGCTTTTTAAATTCAGTGTCAAAAAATGACAAACATGCCATAATGTTAAATGGTGTTTTGTTTTTTTTTGCAGATCATGGCTGTACACATGACAATCCTCAGGAAGCAGTTTTCAAAACCATGCAATAAAATATCTCATATTCCTTAGTCTCTCTGACTGCCTCTCTTTCTCTCTATCACTCTCTCTATCGCTCTCTCTATCGCTCTCTCTGTCTCTTTATCTGTCTGTCTCGCTTTCTATTCTCTTGTTTTCTCTCTCTTTTTATCTCTCTGTCTCTTTCTCTCTTATGTTCTCTATTTCTCTTTCTATTTCTTTCTGTCTCTCATCTCTTTCTGTTTTTCTCTCAGTCTTTCTTTCTCACTCTCTCTTTTTATCTTTCCATCTCTATTTATTTCTCTCTTTTGTTCTCTCTCTCTCTCTCTCTCTCTCTCTCTCTCTCTCTCTCTCTCTCTCTCTCTCTCTCTCTCTCTCTC
>JBBJLR010000040.1:3912643-3926916 GCA_037577145.1 Brachypetersius gabonensis | reverse complement strand
TCTTTCTCTCTCTTTCTCTCTCTTGCTCTCTCTCTCTCTCTCTTTTTCTCTCTCTCTCTCTCTCTCTCTCTCTCTCTCTCTCTCTCTCATAATTTAATATTTTTGGGCGTCACATTTCCTTTCAGTGGTCTGAATGCAACCATTTGTTTGCCGCAAAAACACAGAGGCAAACCCAAGTGCAGCATCTGGCTCACATCTTCCGAAATCGGTCAGCGCTTCTCCAGCACTTCCCACAGACCTTGCAAGATTTTAATAGCCACCAGCATAAGGTGCTGTAAGGATGAAAGGAAATGTATAAAAAGTGGGTGCATGTTGGGCCTGTATCCATGCGCTGCTTGCCCCTCGTTGCGTTTTGTCGTGTGTTTGAGCCAGACACCACCCACGGAGGCGCGGTGTGGAGGAATGTGGGGCTGCTGGTCCATTGCTTCTTCCACAGCACTGCTACACTGTCTGGGAACTTAGAAAAAAAAAACTTTTATTGTTATTTACAGCATCTCATCCTCCTTTCTTTACAGTTGGGGTAAACTCAAACTGGAATCATTCAATCATGTGCTGTAGGTCTTGTGTGTGTATACAGGTGTAAACTGCATGTGAATCATGTTCATTACATTCAACCCCTAGCAACTGTTTTGCTATACATTCATGTTTGCCTTTTTGTTGATCTTGCATTACATAGTTATTCATGTGTAATTACATAGTAATACCGTAGATACAAACATTTAGGTAAACCTAGTCAGATTACATGTTTAGTAGGTAAGCACTCTCTTCAGATAAAACACTTCTGCCCATAAAATAAATTATTGTTAATTTATTTTAACCGATTGCGTCATTACACCTGTGGATGCATTACAGCCTATTTTTCAACTCAATTAAACTAAGCAAAATTATAAAATCTGTTCTCCCTGGCTTATTTTCCTTTACATAACCAACAAAACATGTCTTCAACAAGGGTGCTAAAACTTTTGCTAATGTATGTGGCTCCATATAATGAACTGCGTTCAGTTCAATAAATTCCATTTACATTCTATTCCAACAGGCGCTTCAAATTATTCTTTCAATTTCAAGAAAGTGACAAAAACGTGGGAAAAGTGTAAAAGATATGTGTTTTTCCAAGCTCAATAACTTTTCAGCAAATTCACATACGAATAAAACAGCTCTTTCTGAAAGAACAAGCACCAAGTGAAAGAACAGATTTTGCACTTTTGCCAAACTCCTCCACCTATGAATGAGAAACACATAAGATGTACAGTCTATGGAGGACCAAAGAGTCGATTGTTCGTTTTCAGTTTTCTGTTTCTTGTTGGAGCAAAGCAAAAGAGTTCGCCTCTGGAGAACTCAGATGCACTTCAGCTTTACAGGGAAAAAAGCTTCTTTCATTACCGGTTATCGTGGAGAAATCCAAAAATATCCCACGGATAATATAATATCTGGCATGCCATATCATTGTCCTGATTGCATGTTTGTTATTGCCACTGTTTTTGCAGTGACTGTTTATCCTTTTCATTTGTGGAGCTTTTCATTGTGTAACATTTTATTTTTATTAGCTCTTTTTGTTCTGGTCCGCCCCTGGAAATCCTGGAGACGTGGTGGATGGGAATGGGGCGGTATATCTATATCTATACTGTGTCCATATCTGCGAGTAAAATCTATTATTGCCATCATTTTTTTCCCACTCTAATGGGCTGTAGTTCTGAGTGTATGGCTAAAATGAATACCGTAATTGTCACCCTTACAAAAATAAATGTTTTGCTTGTAAGATGGTTTCCTGAAGATAAGACAAATCAGGATGAGGGATTTCACAAATTCCTGACAATTTACTGTAAAGCCTCTGCAACATGCCATAGCTTCTGCATGTTCTGTAGTGAGGTCATGGTTCTGTCATCGATACTTTTAGCATCTTCCAACTTCTTGATGGACAAAATGTTAATGTATAAAAATGTCTGCATCGTTCTCTATACACATATGTGACATTTCAATCATGCAGGTGATCTGTGATGTGATCAGAGGGTTTTATAGGAATACTACTTAGATGAATAAGGGGGAAATAAAGACCCATGTAAGATTACAAATGTGCTAGAATGCTAAACTTGCAAAGAAAACATACAACTAGTGTCAATGTATTGCAGGGTTGCAATGAAACTACTGCATCACATTATAAGTATTATAAGACTTTCAGCTTGATGGAGGCACATGGCATACTTTTTCACTTTTTCTTTTATTGTAGTTCATAACATTAAAGTCATTAGCAAGTTTTAGTTTTTTGTACCCTTTTCTTACTAATACAGTCATATGCAAAAGTTTGAGCACACCTGGTTAAATGACATGTTTTACTGAAGTGTAAAAGTATCATTTTTAGAGCGTCTGTGTGTCAAGTCAAGTCAAGTCTTGTAGAGCTTTATTGTCATGCCAGCCATATCCATTAAGTACACAGTGAGACAAAATATGGCTCTCCTGGACAGTAGGTGCAACAGACTCCCAGCACAGACAAACATGAGGGTAAAAAAGGGGGTAACTAACTTCAAATTAAACCTATTTATGTATAAATATATCTTTGAATGTGCGTGTGTGTGTGTGTGTGTGTGTTTTCCTTTTGTATATGACCATGTATGAGACTCATGTACGACCATGTTAGTTCCTCTACCAGTTTTGAAGACTGACTTTGTAAGTAAGTAATGGTGCAATTAGTCCCTGATATCACATCTGCAGTCACAGTCGTTCCTAAAGTCTTCAAATCGTGCCTGTCAATGGCTTATTTAATTCTTTACATGGCCAAGGACCTCTATGAAGCAGGTACATTTGGATCAAGCAATGTACCATCTGATCGTGAAAATGATAAAAGGCGGTTTCTTGCAGCCCCTTATATTGAAACGGAGGGGGCCAGGCACTGTGGCAGAAGATCAGGACGAAGTGCTTGAGGCAGAGTCTCACAGTGCTCATCACTATTTAGAGATAATCAGACATTAAGCGGATCGATATAACACTTCCAGTTGGCGGGTCTTGGCCCACACGTCCCTTCCCAAGACCCCTCAAACTCCCAGGCCCCCACCTTGCATCTTTTAGAACAAGCAACTGGTTGTCTTGAAGAGACGTTGGCCTTGCTCTGTCAGCTCCAGTGCTCATTAGCAGGGCTGGATACTGACATCACCATAGAGACCAACACCCACCTGTCAGACCATGTCACCGCCTGATGCTGCTGACGGCGGGAGCGTGGGCCGCAGCAGCAGGGGTCCAAGCACTTTGGGGTGGGCACTCCAAGAGGACACAGGGTCACGTCCACCATCGGGCTCAAACTTCTTACTGAATAGATCGGAGGTGGGGGAGCCTTCGCAAATTGCTTCTCGATCCGTAAATTTTTGGACCCCCTGCCTATTGTTCCCAAACTAGGTCAAGGGACTGTGCTATCAAAATTAATTTGGTCGTTAGATTGATTGAAAATGGAGGGGCGGCGTGGCAAAAAAAAAGGCCATGGCTGATCACACTCAAGAAGCCTGAAAATCCAGACTTGCCGTGGTAAATCTGCACCACCTCTCCTCAACCCTGGGACATAATTAGTGATGGTGGGCATATGGAGCTGATTATTATGTAACTGTATGGAGCTCCCTGGGAAACAATATGGACCAGCTATCGAATTGTAAGAGAAAAATGGGCTCATTTTGTTAGTGCTGTCAAATGTGAAATCAGAAAACAATATAAACCCCCTTGCATGTTGTGTACATTTGTTAAGGTAGGCATAAAGAAAAAAACTAAAAGAGCAAGGAAGATGGGCTGCTAAAAGGCTTCAAAGCCTTGGTTTGATGTGCCGCTACATGCAAAAATGGCGGTTTTACATTTACTCTGTGTGCTCTTGGGTGTCTTTGGGGTAGTTTGAGGTCTAGCGAGCCCTTGCAATCGACAGGTGTTCTAGTATAATTATATACAAAAGTTTTGGTACCCTGGATCAAAGTTCACATGACAGTGATTTTCTGAAAGTGAAAATGAGAACACAGTCTCTACTATTGGATGAAAAACGCATTGCATATTTTATAGGAAATAAAAAGAATTTTCACACAATAGTATATTTCAATTGTGTTAAAAGGCCATTTGTGTATATCACCAAACCACTCCTTATCCCTTTAGATGCAAACAGGCTATTTTTATTGCTTTGACTTTCTTAAGGCTGATATATGTGAATGACCTCTGTTCTTACTGACCACCCAGTTTTGTGTCTCATTCAAAAAGCATTCTGGGCTGGAACGCATTCTTTATATCTAAACAGTTATAGGCCCAGTAGGCAGAAATGTGAATGCTCTGGTTTTCATGGCATTACAGAAAACAGCAAACTCAAAATGGACTGTTTTTGCAGCTAAATCTGTTTATATATGAACCATATGGTATATTTTGTATATTGTATATATATGTATATTTTGAAATATTTTCAGTATTCTTGGACTACACAAATCTCTTTTATATGAAAAAAAGACATTTTGGTTGGTGTCCTTTAACTTGTGTTCACAAGTATCATTTGACTAGAGGTGTTAAAACTTTTGCACACGACTATATATCATTTCCGCTCATTTTCCATGATCCCTTCTTAATGAGTTACGAGTCCATATGGGCCAGTCAGAACTGAATTTCGGAGCTTGCCAAAAAGTGGCATCTGTACATGGAATAGAGGGAAGAGCTGGAGCAGTGTAAGCCTCCTAGCAGCATCCTGTCTGGGGGGCTTAGCTTCTTTTTGGACCACTCATTTGCCAATCCTATATGAAGTTGAGTGAATCACAGCCATTGAAGTCCATGCCCAACTCACATATGGTGCTGAGTTAGCTATACTGAGGAACATATCCAGGAAATTGTTGCTTTATCAGCGAGCCATTATTCTAAGCTTAGGTGATGAGACATGCCCCTTGAGACAGAAAAGAAGCTTGTATACTTTTGGATTAGAAAAACAATATAATATGTCTGGCAGTGCAGAATCAAAAAGTGTTAAGCATTAAAATACATATTAAAACCTTCCAGTTTGTTTCAAACTCTTACATTAACATACATGGGAGCATAAAGTATCTGTGTCATGGGAAACACAGGGGTGTATATTAAGTTTAATGTAGTATATAAACATTGTTGGACGTTAAATCCGTTACCCTGCCCCTTCAAATGGTTTCTGCGTAGATTCGTGTTTTAAAAAGGCACAATACAGGACAGTCTAAACAGAGGACTTTTTCATAAATCAGTCTTAAAGGCTTAAACCCCTTGTTTTATTTCAAAGGGATAAAGAGAGATTAGAAATGTAAAAATTATTCATAGCCTTTTATGTAGGACACAAATGTTATAAGATGGATTATTTAACAAACATTTTTACTCTTCTGTTAAGGTTTAATTTCCAAGGTGCGGTATAATATATGGGTATATATAAAGGAATATCATATGGATATGATGTGGAATGTTGGTGTACAATTTGACGCATTAGGAATGATGGGGTAAAGTCTCAGTGCTTAAACTTCTTCCAGCGTCTTTATTTTAAAACGTAATCTGATGGAAGAGACCCCCTTCTTTATATCCCCTCATCTGATCAACAAACCCGTATTTGTTTTCCTTTTGCCTTAAATGAAATGTAATCTGTGGCATTAAGCACCGATCATTTAAGGCACCAGGTAACCCCATGATCCCTGATTACTTGCCCAAAACTGCCGGCCCCCTGCTCGGCTCACAGGGAGTTAACCAAAAGACGTGTGATAATCAATAAGTCTAGCATCTGTGGATTGGGGTTAGTTTTAGAGGACAGAATATACTGATATGGATTACCTTGAGCCACAATATGCATCTGGGCTTCAGCCAACCACAACTACAGGGATATTTCTAATTAGAAAAATCAATGTCTCTCACAGCCACGGGGTCTTTGTTGAGATACTTAAATGACCCCCGGCGAGGACTTTAATGCGATTTAATTGATTCCCGCCAATATAATAATTAATTAAGCCGTGGCCTGGGTTTGCAGGGGAACAAAGCCACCATGGCTCCGGTTCAGCGCTCTGTTGGCTTGTTAGAGTCCATACATGTAGAATGTGTGATGAGTTTATCTCCTGCCTCACAGGACTTGGAAATGGAATTCAAAAGAATCCACTCCGATATAACATTCTTCCACTGCTAAACTGGATTATATACTATTAAATAGTTTTGTATGTAGACTGTATAAAGGATGCAAGTTATTTGTTATAATTTATCATAAAGCAGAAAATATAAAACAAGGCCTGTGCAGAAGTCCTGGCTTTCAACTCAACATAATAAATAAATAGTAATAAATAAATCTCAGCAGAACAAAGTTTGATTACCAATCAGAAAAGAACTAAGCCTTTTTGGGACATACTTCAAACTGTACTCAAGTGACTTCTGTTACATAATTAGAACAGCAATTATTCTGAAGAAAAAATGTTTTGTTGACAGTCTAACTCTGGATGTAACAAATTTAAGCTCCATTGTATAAACAAAATCTAAACAAATTAAAAATAAATAGTTAAGAACTACATCAAGCCAAAATATAAGCAAAGTAATGAACGTTTTTGATTCATGTCTTGAATTTTGCTTTTTTAGTGTACATACTAGATATTTTGCTATACCATACTAAAATTACTATGTAAAAGTTATTTTACCCCCATTGGTAGTTTGGTTTATTTTTTGGGTGTGGAATATATGGGAAGGCTTTCACATCTCATTTTCAAAATATTTCCTCAATTTTTTGGAAGTTTCTAAAACTTTTTTGCTGTGTGAATAACCACAAAACTGCTTTTACGGAACCTCACATGAGACAAAACAGCTAAAATAGCTTTGAACAAAACAATGATGTTACTAACTCCTAATAGAAATTTCAGTAGAAAGTTTCTATTCTGAAACCGTTTAGGGATGATTGCGTTTTTGGGATTAGTTTTGTTTCCTTTTTTAGTTTTATTTTTTGCTCGCCAGACTTAAAGTTCAAAATAATGTACTGTTAAATAAAAAATCATGTTTAGACCCATGAAAATGTCGAAGGTCTCAATATCCAGCACTGAATGCAATATATAGACTGTGATATAATTTATTATCTAAAGTTTGAGTCATTTAACTGTATTCACTGAGCTGTATATATAGCTCTGGAAAAATCAGCATCTCTATAAGTACGACAACTATTCCATGCCAATTTCCTACACAAGCACCTCATTCTGCTTTATAAGGTACTGATTACTGATCAGCTGAATGACATCTTATTTATTGAGGAAAAGTATAAAAGCACTGCTGAAATCATCACTCTCCTCTCACAAAGGGACCAGGTAAAACACTACTAGAAGAATGTCAAATGTAATTTTTGCCATTTTGTTTAAGAGTGAACAAGAGGTTTGTTTTCTTTAAATTATTCAAGTTCTGAAAACACTGCAGTTCAGCAGTTCTTAAAAACCAAGGTAAAGTCAGTTCAATACTTGCACCCATAAAAATAAAACCTGAGAGACTGAGCATTTTTGTAGTGGTCTCTTTATATATAGAGCTGTATATATGCATGTGTATATACATATTTGTGTGTATGTCTTTGTTCTTTCTTGTCACCAGCGGCACTATCACATTTTTTCAATCGTGTAAATCATAACTAGTCCAGCAGAATAATCATTGTATTTAAAGAATTGCTTCCTGTGACTATTGTTAAAGTGGATGGAAGTAAAATTAGGGCTTCAGACAAATAAAGCCCTGCCTGCCTTATCTGGCATAAAAATAGGCTGACAATAGGAATAGCCACATCACCTAAAAAAGTCTATTTAATTTAAGTGAGAATTGGTCACAAAGCCTGGCAGCTGCAGCTGCTGGGTTGGTTGCTGTTTTCGAGCCTTTAAGTGTAGAATGACTGGACAATATGACTATTATTAATCACTATCTTTCCCAAGAACTGCGGAGGTGCGTCTGCCAAGACATACGAGAAGTTTTCTCAGTAAGCATAAGCTTAAAACCATTTACCTTTAGAGAACAGTGAATGCTTCTCCATATAGTTTTTGTTCTTTTACATAATATTATGAACAGTTATTCATTTTCATTTTTTTGCTAAACTACACTTCTTCATTCGTTGCATCATTAATATTTCACTTTAATGTATGATTATTGTTATTTTTTTAATCCAATTTATATTTTATTCAGCGCTTTTAATTTCTATCACAATTCTTGATTGAAGAGTGTGGCAAATGTAGATCATTTTGGTGCAAAATAATGCAGACCATTCTATTATTGTGTCTCGTTTATTTACCAATATGTTTTAACAGACTGCAAGACATCAAAACTGCAAAATTTAGAAATATAGTTCCAGTACAGTATGTTGTCTGCACTGACCAGACAGTGATTAATTTCAACAGTAGTAAATGTGACAATGAATAAAAGCCTCTAAAAGAGGCAACTGCTAATGTTTTTGGCCACTAAAGACAGCAAGCTTAGCATTTAACCAGTCGGTCAGAAGACTGAATGGCTTCTTAGGAGAGGTGAATGCTCAGCACTCTCCTCCAAACATGTTGAAACCATTGACAATGCCTCCTGGTTGAAAGGATGCAGTAGCCAGCTTTGTGTGGATCAGAGGAGGATTATGCAGCCTTTGTCTTTTCCAGACTTGTGGTAGCTACGGTCATGCAGCAGGGGAGAAACCTATTATACTGGGAACTTTGGATGAAAATGGGGAAAAGTAAAAAAAAAACCAAAAAACAAACAAACAAACAAAAACTCCTAAACACAAGAATGAGCTGAGAAAGAACTCAGATTACCTACTTTGACTTTAAAGAATTCAATGGTGGAATCAACATCTACTACTCCTTAGAAGACGAAGCAGTATTTGACCTCTCCTTCCCCCTGACACTCTCTAATTTTGGTTGTTTACAAGCAGAGAACATCCTTCTGCTGTTAAACACACTAACTGTCCTCTGGACCACCTGCATAAACCATAAATGGAGAGAGGAAGTTGTGGGACTAGATCTTTCACCTTCCTCTGATTGTCGTCCTTTGGTTCTTAGGATTAGGTGACGTAAACAGCACAGTTTCGTGCAAGGGGCAGGCCATTGGTTACAGGACTCTGGCTTCCAACTTCTGCCAGTTATGTAAGAACTTTACTGCCATTGCATCATGGTCGAAAGAAGAGATGGTTTTTAGAAGACTTCTCTTTTATCCTCTGTAGCCTTCAGTGTTGCTAGCAAACCCAGACCTGAGGTGGATTAGCACAGTGGAAGGAAAGAAGAAGCTTTCACGGCAGGTTCTTGAGTTTGTTTGATTTTCTCTGGCACAAAGCTCATGTTGAGTAGAGCTGATTTAACAAGATGATGGGTTATGGCTTGCACTTCCCTGTATTTTCATGGGGGTGATGATAATGAGGCTGGTAGTGTTTCCATCACAAGCAGATCTCATAATTGTACCAACCCAGCAAAGACTTCAAATCATCAGTTCCACGGTGGCCTTGCTTTCAGTTTGACGGAAGCCATTCTTCATTTGATACACGTCTTTGGTGAAACGTAGCTAGGCTCTTGAATTCTTCCCTGCTGAGAGCATGGTGCCATCATTAACGTGGGCCACTCCATTGAAGACGCCGTTCAGGAGGAGGGGTCTGTGAAAAGGCCAGGCATTGTTCGTCCTGGGTGGGGAGTAGGCAAGAGGAATGTGGGCCGAACGTGAGCCATGCGAAGCCTGAGAGAGAGACACCATTGTCCCCCGCGGCTACCCCCTCTCGCCCCAATCAGGGTGAAGGAGGCATGGGGTCAACTCCTGCCGCCATGCGTCCCCGTGCAACACAGGCCTCTCAGAACAAATGCTATATGCTAACTCATCAAAACCTTTCAGCCAATCGCTGCTGTTGTAAGAAAAGTCTGTATCTCAGATAAACCCTTAGCAAAGTATGATTTCACATTCATTATTTCTGACTCACTGCTCAGTGACACAAACTCGAAACTTTCTGTGCACATCGTGTTTGGAGATATTCTAATGTGGTTAAAATTTGAAAAGCTAATGTGCAATTGTACATCTTGTTTTCCATCTGTTGGTGATTCAAAGCAATATACAATGTTATTAGATATTAAACATATTATTGATGATCTGATGTGTTTATATTACCGTTTTCTGACCTCTCTTTATGCTTTCAAAAGAAATTGTGCCTGTTACTGTGCCTTTAAGACTGATACACGAAATCACCTGCACTCCAATTGGCTGCTTATGTAAAAAGCAGTTTGGGCTGAAATATTCCTGATAACTTTAACATGAATGGGGAAGGCTAAACTTCTGTAGGCCAAATAGGCAGATGCATGTAAATATCACAAAAACGTTAAAAATGTAACTAAGCAAATAGTGTTTATTTATAAAGCATTTTTCACGGACAGACATCACAAAGCACTGAACAATGAAATTCCATAAAAGCTGTAAAATTCATAATAATATGGACTGTTTGTGCACCTTACTTTTAATATATGGACAAATTTAGTGTGCCGTGACATGGACCCATTAAATACTAAATATATTAATTTATGTACTCACACACACTCACACACACACACACTCACAACAGGAGTTGTAATAACTGTTGACTTCTTAACGTTTCATGTAAATTTGTAAAACTTCATACAGTAAATGTAAACCTAAAAAGACCTTGGGCTTGCTTGTCAAGTTTTATGTTGTTCTACTCAGTGTGAAATGTTAATACAATATAAAGGGTTCCTGTAGTCTTTAAATGGCATAAAAAAAGTAAAGGGGAAACTGTGTATATTTGGTTCTATATGAATACAAAATAATATTAGCACAAGTCAGCCAAAGGTTAGTCAAATGAATCAATTCAATTAAAATGCAAGAAACCAAAGCATTGTCCCTGACCCAGGCCTCTACAGGCAGTTTGAGGTATTTAACTTTCAGGGGGAAAAAAACATCGATATATCTGTCCAGCAGTCAAAACTCATGCAATTACAGAGAGCTGAAATTCATCAAAAGATGAATTCCCTTTTGTTTTGAAGAATTCAATTAATCTTTTAAAAACTTCATTATTTGTTTGGGGACTGAATGATTATTAACTGAGTTGTGAGATGAGACAATGGAGACAATTGGCCAATGGTGTCCTCAGCTCATTTTTTTTCATTAGTGTTGTTGGACCGGAGGATCGGGAACAATGACACTGCTGGGTGTTACTATTCAGACCTTGGAGCATGTTACAGTGATAAAAAGAATGTGTGTGGAGGCCAATGTTTGTTAAGAAAACATCCTCTAAGATAATGCTGGATGAAAACAAGACAAATACTCCACCAAGGATCTTACAATGGTCCAAATATTTGCTTTCATAAATGTACAGTATGGCACATTTGGAGGCTAAACTCGCTGACCTAATTGCATGCTTTTCTTCGCCACTCTTTCTTTATCAGATCTTATGGTTTCATCCTTTTTTGTTTGTTTTAACCTCACCATAACTGTCCTTTGAAAGTTGTGAGTCTCTTTGACTTGAGTGTTCGCGTGTGTGTGTAATCGTGTTTGGTTTAATACATTTTCAGGTCAAAATTGCAAAGAAGAACTGGGAAAAGATGCAATGTTTGGACCGACAAAGGGGTGTTTTTGTTTGTGTGTTTGTTTTAAAGAGCATGTTTCATTGTTTCATAATGTTCAGTTTCTTAGGTTTTATCTTTTATAGGTGCAAGTATTGAACTGAACGGCTTTGCCTTAACTGACAAAATTTCTCCTCATTTCCAAATAGAAATATTTAAAGCATAATTTTAACAGAAAGGACAAAACATCAAAATAAGAGAAATGGTATTTACAGAACTTGAATAATTCAAAGAAAACAAATCTCTCATTCACTCTTAAACCAAATTGCAATGATGACCTTTGAGGAACATGTATATATATATAATGTGTATATATATATATATTTGGGACATTTTCCTACCACATATGGATACACACACTCACATATCTGTGTTTGTGTGTGCTTGTGTGTGTATATCTTCATGCCTTTGGAAATGCGGCTTGCAGAGATGTGGAAACCCCTGGAGGTGGGTCGGCTGGAAAAGAGGAGGGGAAGAGAAAACAGAGTAGTGCTTCCCTTCTCTTTTATCATCCTCTAGTGGGAAAAAATGTGATAAAAAGCACTGCTAGTTCAGAGGCACCCAGCCTATAAACACAGAGCACATGCACACAGACAAGGTCAGGGGCCACATAGCAATTTGACGGAGGAGAAAAAGGAGGAAAAAAAAAAAGCACCCGAGGAACTCCCAACAATGGCTGCAGAGGAGTGAGGAGCATGCGGTGGATCTGACAAGTGTGTTCACTTCACATTCTTCCTCTTTCCCCAGACACTCCTTTTCCCCCCACTGCCTCTTCCTCACCGACTCCCTGCACATCCACAACATATGGCCGGACACTTAGCACCCCAAAATCAAGTGCTCAACATGTGTCGAAGTGCTGACTCTCAATTTCTGCATTTAAAAAAAACTTTGCACAGTGACGGTTCTAGACCAAAATTACCAGGGGGGCCAAGGTGGTGCCAGTGTGTTTTTAGGGGGGCACATATAACAGCAAAACAGGTCAATATTTTATTTTATATATTTTATTTTAGATTTAGATTTTCATTTATTTTCATTACAGTTTTACTTCTTTGCAGTTAGTCCATTTAGCTGTTAGCTTTTACAACAGAAGTTTATAATTTGCGCTGCTGGTCTTCAGGTTCCAGATAACAACGCATGTAAGTGGTGCTTAAAGCAGTCCGTCTAGAACACATTTAGCGTTAGTTCCGTTCTTCGAGCCAGCGCATGTCATGATAAGAAATTAATATTTAAATCATTGGCTGTTCAGTGCAGGGGCCATAACAGGGGCCAGGAGCAATTCTACAGGTCCCCTGGCCCACACTGGCCCCCATCTAGAACCTTGTATGACATCCTGCAGTTTTGAAGGAATGGCTTAGTCAAAACTCAAACTTACACAATTTTCCATAAGCAGCTGGCCGGCCATGATATACTGGTGTCCAAACCTTTCCTGTTCAGTTTAGAACTGGAGCTGCAAGACTAAAACTGCTGACAAACAAATAGTCACCCAAATCTTTTCTGTAAATACATCCCAAAACCTTCTCAGCCCACTCATATTGCATCCAGCTCTTCATTATGGTGGTTTCAGGCTCATCACTGTGGTTTAGGACACAGTAGGACTAGCAAACTAGCAAAACTGAACCAAGTGGTAAGTTTAGACAACAAGGTCTAGAAACATCACAAATACAGTGGAGCATCAGTCCTCTCCAGCCCTGGTGTTGTTTGAAATGTCTGTCCACAGTGTTGAAGTTTTGTTTACTTTTTTGTTAGCAGCAAGTCGTACTGTGTCCTAAACCAACATCCATAAGTCTGATCTGAGCTGGAATGTGGTTTGTGTGAGTTAAGAAAAGTGTTGCTATGTAAACCTCCACATCTAATCAGTCTAAATATCTATGTATGCATATATGTATGTATGTATGTATGTATGTATGTATGTATGTATCTATCTATCTATCTATCTATCTATCTATCTATCTAACTATCTATCTATCTGTTTGTCTGTCTAACCATGCATATCAAAATAAAGCAGTTGCATTAAAGGTAAACCTTGCAATTACATCCTGCAGATAAGACGTGCAGATAAGACTTTGCCTTATTGACTTTTCTAAATATTTGCCTTTTATTCAGTTACAAGCTGCCTTGCATGACACTGGTGTGAGTTTGGAGCCAGTTGGCTGATGTGTATGTCCTTTGGCGCTTCTTGGAGATTAAACGGTTACATGGATACACGTCCACCAGGCGCTACAGATGGAGGGTGTGCTGGGCTATCTCAGGCTTTTCTGGTGTGGGAGGGAAGAGAGGATAACTAACCTAATCACCTGGAGGTCTTACCTCAAAAAGGCAAGAGCGAGAACAATGGAAATTAAGTTTCCGATGATCAACTGGAGGGATTACGCATTATCCATGCACAATGCTCGATGCATCAGACACAGCGTACATTCACACTCATCCTGGACCGGACACTCTCCCGCCTCCCTAATCCCCTGGGGACAGTTCAGGCCCGTGTGTCAGGCCAGATGGACCAGGTTGGTGCACTCCGGACATAGGGTTAGCAATAAGCGCTAATGCCAGAACAGATTTTGGCCATTGACCTTTGTGTTTGATCCTATTACCAAAAGATGGGGACATAGACATTGGGGTGACAGGGGCCTGTGACCTATTCGACTTAGGAGGGCACTATATAGATATATATGTGTGTGTGTGTGTGTGTGTGTGTGTGTGTGTGTGTGTGTGTGTGTGTGTGTGTGTGTGTGTGTGTGT
>JBBJLR010000040.1:3879347-3900743 GCA_037577145.1 Brachypetersius gabonensis | reverse complement strand
GTGTGTGTGTGTGTGTGTGTGTGTGTGTGTGTGTGTGTGTGTGTGTGTGTGTGTGTGTGTGTGTGTGTGTGTGCGAATGCTGGAATTAGGTGTTCCTCTATACCATAATTGAAAGCAGAGGTGAATGGGGGGAAATCCCTTGTTCTTGGATGTATGATGTGTTAGGTAGAGAGTCACAACCACCAAACTTCTTTTGAAGGTGGTAGTGGACACAGAACAGTGTAACAGTGGCTCATTGTAGTTTTCTATAATATGTCAAAACATCTGTGTCTGTTTCAGAAGAAAATCTCCAAAGAGGTGCATCACAGGAGAAGGAAAAACATTCTTACTTTTTCTACGTTCATCACTGACATCACTTTTTTCTATTGGTCCCTTCCTAATGAAATTTCAACACAGTGGAAAAGAGCTGCTGGAAGTTTCAAGACAACAACAAAATGCTTTTATCGTCTATTTAACATTGAAACAGAGCAGCTATAATTTGTTACATTTAAACATTTCATGAAGGTTGGACCAACAGAATGCTCCAAAACTATCTCACATTAAAACGTTACTTTATAACTTATAAACTTATAAAACTTTTAACTTATAAAAGTTAAGGTTTTCCTTCTGCTGTAAAGTTACCATGTAGGACATAAACTGGTTTGACATGACAATATATATATATTAGTATATATCCTTCTTTAAAATCAAGAATTTTTTTGTACATTCATCCAAAAAGATTGGGGATCAAATTTTGTCACATTAACTTACACTGAAGTTTTTTTTTTCCCTATTAAGGTGATGATATGTTAGTAACATTACACTATTATCACATTGCATTGTGGCTCAGCAAGGCAAGCACAATGCATTTGTACATTCAATGCTACGTGGTCTATTTTAAAAAATGTCTGGAGTCAGGACAGGGATTGTAGAGTCAAAGTAACTCAAAAATATAACTGCAATATGGAATATGACACAATTATGTTCCCTAACTAAAGAACATAACATTGAGGATGCCAGCCCAGTGGTGCGAGGGGTACCAGCCCGGTGACAGTTTTTTCTCAAATTGTAATAGTAATAAAATTGCATTCACAAACATACTTGCATTTTCATTCATTTTAATGTATACTATTGATCTCGATGACCCTCCTTGCAACATATCAGAATTTTAGACTTTGTTACTTCAGTTTAATTACTGAAAGTTCCTTGTGTGTTCTTGAGCAAATGGGGTTTTTGCATTCATCTTTGTAGAACTTTTTTTTGCTGGAATGCAGTACAGCGTGCCTGATAACACACTCACGCTCGCACACACCCTTTCGTGGACGCCCACATTGTAGTATCTGCAGAGACCATGAAGTTCAAGATGTTAGCCATGATATGTATGTCAAGGGACAGCAACAAGCAGCTGCAATGGCCTTTTAAAGACTAGCCATGTTTTGGTATTAGACATTCTGGTCAGTTTTTCGAATGGTCAGTCATTAATGAAATGGCTTAGACATACTTACGGTCTAGCACAATACCCAGAGGTACAAATCCATCTTGTGCAACATTAAAATTGAATACATTTTCTGAACAAGACACTATTTAAACACTTTGTTTCCACATGAATAAAATAAGCTATGCGTCCAAAAGTTTATAGACACCTTCTGGTCTATCATTTATTGTGAATGAAGGTATTAGTAGTGATTTTCCCACTCTGTTTGTTGTATAAACAGCCTTTACTTATCTGGGAAGGTTTTACACTAGATGGATTTAATTTCATTCATGCATGTGAACATTAGTAAGGTCTTATTCTGATATAGGAAGATTAGTTCGTTATTAGTTCAGTGGATCCCAAAAGCCTCTCTGACTCCTATAGACATGAATGGAGTTCCATCACTTCGGAAACTGCAGTTCCACTACTCCTCAGCTCACTTTTACGGAGCTGTAATGATGGAATATTATTGATGTTGGCAGTCTTTATCTATACACAGCCTCACAAATTGGTCTAAGCATTTGTATCATATCACCCATCAAGAACTGTGATATTTTGTGCCATATTGCCCGTCACTAACTTGTTGGAAGGCAAACCAGGCACTCTGAGACCCATAGCGGAGTTAGGCATGAACGGATGCTCTCATCATTTCTGTGTTTCCTCACTGGCTGCCTTTTTTGGACAGTGAGGAGTAAAAGATCTCTCAGACTGTGGTAGACCATATGGAGGAGGGGGTAAGATGAATGGTCAAATGCCGTTAAACGGCGTTTGCTTTCTCTCTGGCCTTTCTCCCAGCTGTTTTTCATTGCTCCTGTCAGAGATGTCGTTTGTGTTTGAGGTTGAAGGCCGTGGGGGGGGTGTATTGGGGGGGTTAGTCTCGTCTGAGCCCTGATGGCTTTAGCTGCTGCTCCACTAGAGCACTAGGCATTGTAAATGTCTATCAGGGCAGGCTATAAAAGCAGTACAAGTCACTGTTCTTTGAGCTTGGACCCCTTAGACTAAGCCCGAACTGGAAAACGTCAAAGCAGAGCTGCATGCCACGGCTTCTCTGGACGTTCACCGCTGCCAGAAAGCCACATGACTGTGGCGGGCACTGTAGGCAATGAGAGGCCCAAGGACATGCAGCCAGAAGCCTGGCTTATGAGGTTTACTAATTAAGTCTTTAAAAAACCCTATGCATGTGATCATGTGACATAGTTGATGTTGTGTCACTGTTATGGATTTTGTTTCCGATTATGTAATTTGGGATGTATTTATAGGAAAATAGAAGCCCCATGACTGCTCCATTCCATCTAAGATTTACATTTACATTTACGGCATTTGGCTGACGCTCTTATCCAGAGCAACATACATCAGTGCTTAAGATAGTAATGCTTATTTGAGTATGGCCACAGACATTTTTCTATAAAAAGCTCACCGCTGCTCATTGTAGCGTTTGTTGATAAATACAACACTGATTTGACACAAGGCTGCAATATGCAAATGGGTCCCCTAACCAGTCGCAGTGCACTCTGAGCAATTTTGTTACATATATATAATCCTATGTATGCATGAAACATGTATATAATCCAAAAAACGTTTTATTTCGCAGGCCGATCTCAACCATGTCCAACCAATTCATCAGCGTGTTGCTATGTGTTTGCATGGCATGTTGCAACCTCAGTACATTGACACGTATGGTGTGGTATGCAGTGTAACAAAAAGTAAAACACAAAATTTAAATGAGCTATAACACCCCAGGCTTACGGCAGCACATAAATGGCATCTGTGCATTAAAATGCGCAGAAACTTTTGCATGTGACTGTAATTATAGCACCAGCATTCGGTCTATATTGTGGAGCTCTATTACGGCTTAGCACATTAACTGAAGTCAGCAGTTAGCCTTTACACATTCGCCTCGGCCCATCATGCTTTAGGGTCTGCCCTTCACTCCAGCTGCTAATGTGCTAATGGCCATTGCCACATTATGCATGTAAATAACACAGGAGGTATCTGGTAGTGTCCGGCAGTTCTCACTGAATCAGTTGTATGGTAATGTAAAACACTGTGGAATTTGCCTCTGCTTGGTTTTAATGTGGTTCTCTGCAGCCTGTTCACACTCCCCACTCTGGGGCATCTGTAAAAGACAACGCAGGCTCACACAGGGTGACAACAGGCCCATTAAAAAGGAAAAAGTAAAGCAAACAAACAAGCTTTTCACTCTCAAAGAGGGGCTGTATTGCTCTTTCAACTACTGGCCTTCTTACATGCTTGAATATCAATCGCTTTCCTCCTATGCAAAGCAAGAACACCATGGAAAACTATAGAACACTCCTACAAATGGAGGTTTCATGGTCCTCAGCTTGGACTTACGCTCCTAGGACAGACCTTTAATTGGTGTAGAGCCTTCACATTATGTGGAGGTGCTTTAAACTTAAAAAAGGCCCCTTTCTTTTTATAAAGATGGGTCTTTAAACTATGGCATCACTCCAAGGAACCCCTTATGATGCAAAATGTACTAAAGTGATTATTTCAGAATATGCAGGTATTGCTTTTCCTGCATTGCAGGCAAAAGTGTGCAGTAGAGAGGGAAGGGCTTGGAATGTGTCTTTAGATCACTTTGAACTGGGGTGGGCTTGAAAGCAGCCCCAGAGTAGGTTTGTGAGAGTCACAGCCAAAGGTCACATTCCCTGGCTTTGGGCTGGCATAATTAATATTTATAAGGGTTTAATGCCAGATACACACCCTCACTAACACTCCCACACAAACACATGCGTGCACACACACACACACACACACACACATGCTAACGCCCCTCAGCTATAAATCGCCTGCATTTAAAAGTGGCTGCAATTTCAGAAAAAATGGTCAGATTTTCCCATGTTCTGTGAATTTTGGTGAATTTTGGCATAAAATGTTTATTATAGATGTATCACCTCTTGGGGAGTTTGGTCTAAATGTAAGAACGGCAAGAATTACTAAAGAAATGTGCTAAATAGTTTTGAAGAAACTGGTTTTTAAAAAAATTCTAGCAACCTTATAGCTGCGTCTGCTCTTCCAAAGCAGAAATTGTTCTCCATCCAGTCCATTACTAGCCGGTCCATACTGGGAAAGACTTGGACTGAAATGCGTGAACAAAACCCTATTTGTTAGCATTCTGAGATTATTAACATAATTGAGTTTACTGCCGATGAGGCCTTCCTGCGCTGTCTTTAATGAACACATTGTGGGCATTATTATGGTACATAAAGAGGGATGAGTCCGTAGATGATGGAGACCCTGTGGAGCGGCCTGGCTCATCTGCCCTCAGTCCCAGCATCTCGTGGGCCGCGCTGCCCGTGAACAACGCTAACCTGATTAGCGGCACGCCTGGGCTCCTGGCTTTGTGCATTTTTTATTTTTTTTTGCCGACCTAGGCTGGGGGTTCAAATGGGATTACGTCCCCATGAACAGAGGAGACCAAGAACGCTCCTCTCGATTGGACGGGCCTAAGGCTGGGAGGGCTCAGATGGGACGGACTGAGGTGAAAGCAGAAAAAGAAGGGACAGACATGCAAGATAATGAGCCCTGTCCGATGTGCTTCGGACTGTTCCAAGGATGCTGGAGAAAGACAAGAGAGAGAGGTGAGGGAGAAAGAGAGAGAGACATACCAAATTCATACATCAGCTTCAGCAAGAATCCATGGGCGAAGAAAGAGAGAGATCAAACTTTCATGGCCTGTTACGGCTCATAAAGGGCACATCACAGGAGTGGGCCATTCGCGATTATCTAAGATGGGGAGAAGATGAGGCCCATGCACTGTGTCCTCTCCATGAGCCTATATAAATATGCACATTCCCATGCCGAACAATACTCACATCACCCCCCCACACACAGTAGCAGACAGGCTCCCATCTTACTGCTGTCAAGCCATGTCATTACATAACACACAAGGTTAGACTAAAGGAGTATTGAAGATTCAAGAGGGTGATTTGCAGGTGTGATGTAGGTGCATTCGAAATCTTATTGGTTTCTCTCCATCATAAAAGACAAGTACAACAGTGTAAATATATGCGTTCTTGACGTATATGAATCATGGTAAAACATGGTAAAATCACTCTAATGCATGATCTCATATTGGCCATAATGTGGATCTCAACCTTTTTCCGATTTGGCAAAGCTTTTGTAAAAATACGTAAAAAATAAAAAAATAAAAAAATGTACCTGTTGTCCCATCATAACGTGTAACATTCCATTCCACTTTCAGTTTAGTATGTATTAGGGCGTTAGTTCTTGTTCCTGTGTCAACATGGGAAGCCTTCTCGTGGTGCAGGCAGATGCAGGCCGTGGCCTGAGGAGCAGCCACACCTTGCTTGAGCATCCTGGTAATCAGCGTTCATCCCAAGCCCACGCACTGGCAACGACTAAAGTGGAACATGACTCATAGTGTATATTAGCTATTCCTTCAGCCTTATCAACTGCACCTGTACCTGACATATGACTGATGCTGCTGTAAACACAAAACCAAACAAGGTGTTTTCAAAGTCAGTAAATGGGGCATGGCACCGTCGTTAACATGCTATCCCAAAAGCAAACTTCCTTTTTTATATACTCATTGATTTGGGCGTTACTGTTTGTGGTTACTCATGAAAATAAAATCAACAGTGCGTTAGTCTCTCTTTTCTTCCACTGTTCTCCCACGGCTCATCTTGCCACCTATTTGAAATGACTATTATTTCACCGGATTAAGTTTGCAAAGATGTCCTTTGCTTGCCTTATCAGAAGCTTTTCAGTCCCAAATAATGATTAACGGGACTGGATTCAAATACTGGTTTCAATTATTGGCACAACACAGCCTGACCCTATCTATCACAGTATCTCCTGTGGCGGGATTCCTGGTACTTTTCCAGCGTTTTTCACATGGTTAGTCACACGAACACTTCTTATCTGCAAAAAGGAACAAGCTGCGCGCTTTTCGGGAGGCCAAGGCAAAACTCATGCAAAGTTATGCAAATGCCGGGTCCAGAATGTGTCGCAACCACATCAGCGTCTTCGCAAGGAGGTCAGACGAAGGCTTGCAGCCTCACATGCTCCCCGGCTTTGGTTGCGCCTGGGGCAGGCCGTGCTGGATCGGGTTCCCTGCGCCGCATGGTGAAATCCACGCTCTGAATCCTAATGAAAGAAGTCTGCGGTACATTTAGAGCTGCCGCTTAAACTTTCTCTCTCTTGGTCACAGGAAGCTGATTCTAGTGTCAGACTCTGTGACAGCAACGACTGGGATCACTGCTATATACACAAGGCATTAAAGCACCATAGTTCTCTCCACTTTCTGTCAGATCAGTGAACTGGTACTGCCCAGCACCATATTAAGTGCTAGATAACATCATAATACCTAAAAATACATACAAGCAAACATGAATATGTAATGTAAGTGTAAATGAATACATTGGAAAATAATGATTTCTTCAACAATGTGACCTAGTCAGAAGCAGACCTCACCTTTCCCTCCAAGCACCCTCAGCACCTGGTTTAACTTAAAGAACTGCAGCTTAATGAAGGATTAATTAGCTCAATACTGGATGGTAACTACAAACGCTTGGCTGTCTTGAGTTTAGACTTAGTTGACTCACACATGAATCACACTGATACACTTTCTAAGCAAATAAACATTCGCTGCCCAAATAAATAGCTTTAAAGGTGCTTTTCACAAGCGTACATCCAAACATATACGTTAACACATCCGCTGCAGGAAACAAACTCAAATAATTTGCATTTTAGCACATAATTTTAGTCATTTGCAGTTTAACACATTGTGGGGGGAATCAAACATAAAAGTATTCAACACATCTAATTTGACCAAAGCTTTTGCACTATTACTGTATCAATAGATTTGTATCAATAGATTTTAACATTCTATTAATGTGTGACATTGCATATACAGGCAAAACTAAGTATAAAGTTCATCATCTGCTCCAGAATTCAGCCAACCTCTTCTTGTTTCATCGAGCTAGAAGTGAGAAACAACTCATTCTGAACTCCGTGTTCATTGTCACTGTTGCCTAACAGAAAAGTTCCAAAATGCCTCAAAAGAAAATCTTTCCACGTTAACTTCCCATTATCAGCTTTTTTCATTCGCCTGGGAGATGCAAGGTGTTGTTCTGGCAGCAGTGTAATATTATTATGACCACTGTGACAACCACGTCTTAAAACTGCTATTCATATTCATGTCTTGCTATATATTGTTCAGTGTATCATGATGTGCCTCAAAGCTGGCATTATGTATGCAAATACAGTGTGGAGACTGAGGAGCAATTGAGATATGAGGCGGGGGCAAATGGAGAGAGCTGTAAAGATTTATCAGATCACCTGGGGCCAGGCTGACAGCCTTTGAGCAGTACATACAAATAACTGTAGGGAAAGGAGCAGGTGATAGCAGGCCAATAGTTCCCAACCCCCCTCTCCTCCCATACACACACACACACACACATACACACCTCCCCAGCATGCTCATACAGTGAGTGTGTGGGTGTGGGTGTGTGTCAGCATGTAGGAAAGCGAGTCCTCTTTGTAAGTGTGTACCTCCGCATAGGGGAAAGCAGGGTTAGAAGGGCATTCAGAGGCAAATGAGCCAGGGACTGGCAGCTTGGAGATGGTCCGTGAGAAAAGGCCTCAGAGGGGAGCGGGACGCTCCAGCCAGAGCAGAGCCGTGGGTCAACTGTGCCATCGCAGGAGATAAATATGTATAACGCGCCATTGTTCGTTTAGCATCAGGCATGAGCTTTGTGCTGGGTCTGACAGTTTGGTTTTGATTAGTGAAGAGAACGAGAGTTGAATTGTCGGTGAATTGTCTCTCGCCGACAGCTGATGTATGCCCCAAGATGACAGCGGATTTGCCGAAGTAATTAATAAAAAGACAGATGTTTCCAAATTCAAACGCAGCAGCCCTTTTTTTCCCTGCCGCACTGGAGCTAAGCGTCCGTTTGTTTGGAGTAGAGCCACAGGTTTGGCCAACTTTAACCCCTGTTAACCCCTTAACCCAACCTTTTTCATACCAGGACCCACATGTAGAGGTACTGGTTTTTATTTGCTTGCCTTTAAGAGAGATGTCTCTAAGTGACAAACTCATTTGTTTTATTTGTTTGTCTTTAAGTGACAAACTCATCTAAAAGTCATTTAACCGTCAGTCCACTTTATCTTTCAATCAATAAAACCAACATCATACCAACATAATGAAAGAATGTAAGAAGCTATATGGACATGTACACATGTAGAGATATTTAAAACAATAAAACATATTATACATTAAACATACATTGTTTGTCATAAAGTAAACCTGAGTAGAAATACACTTTATGTTCTAGATGTCTTTTATTGATTGATTTACTGATTTAAATGAAAGAGAAATGCACATTTTTCCAGACATGCGGTTCTGAGAGGGACCATATGCAAGTTGAGAGTGAGGAATTGCTGCCCACACACAGACCCATGCAGTTTATGGGGTTAGGAGATAACCTCAGCATGGCAACACCATTACAAGCTATAATACATTTGAACCTCCACATGCAAATGGGACTCCCATTTAAGGCTACCATGGCATTGTCAGAGTGACTGGAAAACAAGATGGATGATGGCATTCCTCCATTCTAATTGGCTTTGAATGTTTTAATTCTCCATCTGCCCCTTTCTGCGCTGACAACGTAAACAACATTCCTGAAGGAAAGTGAACGGTGCCAACCCTGGCCAAAAGAATGGAGCTGACTGATCAATCAGAGCGCACTGAGCTCCTCCAGCACATGTGTATGTATAGTCTACGGTGTGTGTGTGTGTGTGTGTGTGTGTGTGTGTGTGTGTGTGTGTGTGTGTGTGTGTAAAAAAGAGAAAGACCGTTGTGTAGATACATTTCAACAAATTAAGTAGCAAAAAAAATGATGTTTGGAGAGGTCTGCTTTGATCCCTCAGGAATATTTCAATGGACTTTTAAAGGGCTTTTAAAGGGACAGTACTGATTAAAGGTTCTCTCCAAACTGCATTAACACACTGTTTATGTACAGTATCTGACTGTATTTGCATATTGTTTTTCTTAGGCACTCTAAAGAGCTTTCACAGCTGTACACATGTAGAACAACATGTAAAAAAAATAGGCAAAAACGACAAATCTACCTGGTTAACTTTCACTTGCAAAGTCATGATTTTTCTTGCATGCTGTGAATAATCATGCAATATCGTGATATTAATAGTATAGTACTATTCATCACACACACTGTGAGTGTCCTATTACAGCAGCTGCAGGCACCCAGGCCAGTCTTTAAGGCTCTAAAGCTGGTGGTAACCAAATGCCTGTTTAAATGCAACAACGTGGTATAAACTACTTAACTGAAACAATGAATAGCAAAATGACCCGTAACAAATTACCAGTCACTTTCCCAATATGTTCTGCAAATAACAGGTAACTACTGTTAAATCCAATTTTGAATTCGACCTGTATGTGCCAGAATCCACAATTCCTTCCAGGAAATCTGGTGTACTTAAGAGATACAGTACAGTCATGTAAATTTACATCAGTTCTTTACTGTGTAGAGCTGTACATCTGAGCCAAGAACCATCTAGAAACCTTTGGTTTTGTGAGTGGCTCTTGCAGTTCAACCCAAAAGTATCAGTGCTTTTGCTTCTCCATTTTGTTGTCATTATAACTGCTAAGGATGTAACAATTATATAGTTTTACCTTGCAGCTCTGGAGTTAGATCTGGACACTATAAAGAACAACTTTTGTTCAAATATTTTACCTTAAAGCAGTAGTTCACAAACTGGGCCTCAGGGACCCTTGGATGGCCCTCAAAATATGTTGGGGTGTTAGAACAGGTTTGAGAACCTTTACAGGACCATTTCCGCATCAGATGTGTGGGTGTTAATAAACTGGAATTGAAACATTAACATAGAAGAGCAACTACTTGTTCCCTAAAAACACGTTTGAGAAAGAGATCTGTGAGTGTGAAGACCCTTTAAAGAACCTTGTCATGATGTGGTGAAGCTGTAGACCACGTTAAGAGTTCTACCTACAACCTTTATATTAAGTTAAGCCTTAAAACGACCTCCTCACTTGGTTATTTTATTTGCTATGTTCTGTTCGGAGGACCCATCCACTAAAAGGTTCTTTGGGGAACCGAAAATGATTCTTCTGAAAAAAACCTTTTGGAACTTTTTTTTTTAACAGTGCCGCTGCTTATTTTTGCTGTAAAAGGTGTTGCTTTGAGAACCTCTCGATATAGTGATCAATGTGAATCAGTCCCCCATAGTGTACATTATACATACTCTACATACAGTATATGTTTATTCATTTGAAATATTAAGAAATGACATACATGCAACGGCATAGATGTACACAACAACATTATGTTTTCACAAAATTCAAATTGTAATAACATTTGTGTGTAATAGTAAAAAAAATAGTGTAGATCCACACTTTCAAACCCATTGTTCGTGCTTTATATCAAGTGTCTCTTCTAACTGTAGACACACATCAACAATGCCTGCAACAGCAGAGTAACATCTAATAATGTACTCATTGTTGCAGATGGATTACAGCAGCATGGTTTTTATGAATACACGTGTTTATTACAACCAATTATTTTAGCATACAGTCATCACATATATGTACACAGACTTTGAAATTATATGCAGTTACTTTAGCAAGCATGTTTCTAATTGCAGGAGTAAAAAGTACAGATAATACATATGTGCAATTACCTAAGATGAAGATCACTGGACTGCTTTGTTGTGGACATTTAATATAAAGTGGGAGCTATTTTTCCGAGTGAGAACTAACAGATGTCAGCGCACGCCATCGCCTGCAATAGTCAATAACTGTGATTTGTGAAGGTGAAGGGGCTAATGCGGTAGCATTTGTGACATTTTGCCTTTTATCTCAGCAGGTCCTTACATCTGATCTGTGTAAAGCCAACTAAAATCATCTCCCACCATCATCTTAGCAGGAGCGGCCTGCCTAAATCCTCAGAGGAAGTGTTGGGTTTATTCCACTCCGTTTGGCCCCCTTGCGGTTGGCCCTCGGCAGCTGGAGCCATGCTACGTTTAGGGCCCCTGGTGATCCGCCGTCTCTTCCAAGGACCTCCATTGTCCCGCGGGGTCTTTTCCTCTGCTCAATGCCCTTGGACCCTCTCTCTGTACCCCCCCAACCGCCCCCCACTCCATTTCTTAAGCAGAGTGAGTGAAGGGCCGGCTCAGGCCACCCCTGCACTGCCTGAGGAACCCCGGCTCTCCCCCGTTTGCGGATCACTAAACAGGACAATCGCTCTATCCATCTTTTCATGGGCCATTGTGGTGCCACCCTGGCTTGAGAAAGGGACTCTTTCAGTGGGGGAACTTTTTCTCTCTCCACTCGCTCTTTCCTCTCTCTTTCTTTTTTTTTTTTTGATGCATTTTCTTGGGGGAGGGAGGGGAGAATTTTGATGGCGTGAAAGAGCACCCCCACAAACTTTGTGTCCGTTATTACAAGCCCCCCACCCACCCACCCACCCCTCATTCTGGCACATATCAAGTATATGAAGAGGAGTCAGGACTTCAAAGCTGCAAAGGGCTTAGCATGAGAATTGTTTCCCCCCACCCTACAAAAAAAGGAATAGGCACAGATCGTGTAGGTCGGGAAAACTTCAATAAAAAAGTGCTGATAAACATTTTACTAGAACCAAATGTTATATGGCAATTAACAAGTAATACTAAATACAAAATTATATATATAAGCAATATTGTCTTCATTAAACATCAGTAACTTTGAGTTTTACTGATTGGAACAGTCCTTATTGATTATCGTAGTGTGCAGGTTTTGGCAAGTTTGCTTCTTTTTTTAATCAATTCTGAACTTTACAAAAAATGTAAACTTTCTAGCAAATATTAATTAGAAATATTAGAGAATAAATATACTTTTGATCCTGTACTACGATGCTTAAGACTAAACTTTAATTAACTTAATTGAAAATGAAAACCCTAACATAATAATAACAACCATAATAACAATAATAATAGCAGCAAAAACAACAGTAATAATATAATAATATAATTTGTATTTTATTTCTCAAACTCAAGGTCGCTAACGGTTAAAGTTTCAAAATTTTTTATAATAATTACTCAAATGGACTGATAAAAAAGACTTAACTTACTTAACTCCCTTTTCTAAAAAGTGTGATAGTTTTTAACTGTCCAGGATCTGCCAGCAGTTTAATTAATTATATACACAAATATACTACCAGTCAAACATTTGGATATACCTATTTTCTACATTGTAGATTAATATTGAAACAAAATGATGAAGGAACACACGGAATTATACAGTAAAAAAGACTTAAATAAACCAGAATCTGTTCTGTAATCAGGGAATGATGGACTGTTGTTTGTTACTTGGACGATGGACGGTTCTTGCCATAATGTGCAGTAGAACCGTAGTGGAACAGGATCACTAACTGTAGACCAACCCGACTCACAGCTGATGATCCCAAACACAGTAAGAAGGAGAGAAACTCCACTAATGAACTCTTGATGAAGAAACTCCTGTTAATTAAACACCATTCTAGGCCGATTCCTCATGAATCTGATTGAAAAACTGCAAAGCAGTCATCAGAGCAACAGGTGATGCTTTCAATATTAATCTACAATGTAATCGATAATAAAACCAAAGGAAATTGTTGAATGAAATGGTGTGTCCAAAGTGTTGACTGGGAGTAAACATAGAAAACTTTGTTTGCACTATAATTAATTAACCTTAAAGCTAATAAGCCTTATTATGTTTTTTACATTTTACACACTCACACACACACACACTTTTTCTACTTTTCCATTTATGTGGAATGATTGGTCTTGATCTATTTCTAATGGAATTCAAACCACTTTACTATAGTCAGTGCAAAATAAACCAGGTCTACGGCTGTAATTTGCTAGAAAAGGCACTTTGATAGTCAGTTAAGTATATTACTTTGGAACCGTTTTGACAGCTGAATGCGTGACAATGCTTGATACTGTTGACCATTGCCTTGCACTTAGATTTAATGAATGTGCAAATGACCACATAGAAAGAACAAGCTGTTGAACAACTGTTATGGGTTATTTTCCCAATCAGCAATAAATGGTTGTTACATATTTGTGTATAATTCAAACATTGACCCAGTATAATTCAAACAATTGACACTTGGAGGCCGGCTTGTCAGCCACAGTGTCCTCTCATGCGAAGCTCGGACGTATTTACTTGTGTATTTCATTTGTAAATACACATGTATTGGAATTGCCTAATGTAAATTGCCTTATGTTTTGGGTGCAAATGGCCTGAAGCAAAAGGCTGATTTGGCAAAACAAAAGATCCCTTTGAAGAGGCCCACAAATCCTAATCTCATAGTCAAGCATCCAGGCCAGGAGGATGGAGGAGCATTGTGTGTGATCTGATCTCAGAGGAACCAAGAGCGCTGTGTGTTGCAGGATGACTCTGGGCAGCCCTGCCAGCACCCATCCAACCAACAACAGGCCTGAGACATGCAATTATGCATGCATACCAAGCCACATTCCTTAGTGTACCAGAGGGTGATACGGTTGTGTATGTATGAACTGCATGAGTGCAATTTTTGGCCCTTGAACCACTGGATGGTTCTAGTGTCAAAAAATGACCATGGAAATAATAAAGTCTCTATGTGTTCTAATTGACATAGCACTGGAGAGAAAGAGCCTGACCTCCTAACCTTTTCTCTTCCCTCATCCCGTACAGTATGCCTTTGTTGTGCAGCGCTGATGTCCGAAGCTCTGAATAGAGGCTTCCTTGAAGGCTCCTGTACAACTGCATAATGTCAAACTGCTTCTTCGCGAGCGTTTGCTCTTTCACTCTGTGCTATTTCTGAGTTTGTCCTCTGAAGCTTGTTAGGGTTTACAAAAATGTCACCAAAAGTCAGAGCAGGAGGACAAAAGCACAGTTATAAAACGGATACTTCCAGTTCAGAAAGCTCTTTGGTTGAGCCACGTTTAGAGCCATTGTAGAATACTTGACATATACGCATGAATGGCCACACACCGATTGAATTCTATCTCAGTTACATCATTCCACTGGTATAATCTTTGACTGAACTGGAAAATTGGAAAATAAAGACAGTTTCTAAGCAAGGGGGGTTCCAACTCCATTCCTGGAGTATAGTCTGGTAACTCTCCTCCTCAAACATACACACTAAACACACTAAACCAATTAACAGGTGAATCGAACCTGGTGGGTTTGAGCCAGGAAATCACCAAATGGTGACAGGCAGAGGTTCTCCAGGACCAGAGTTGGTGATGTCTGCTCTAAACATTAACCCCTCCATCAAGCAAAAGAAAAGCTCTTGATGAAACTCTTTAAACCTAATGGCTCAGACATGGAAGGGTCTTGCTGAGGAGTATGTTTCAAACTCACTATCCAGGCCTTATTTTTCTCTGAGGCCATAAATCAGATTATAGATTAAATTGGGAAGAGATTCTAAAGTAGTTACCAAGCTTACTAACACTTCACAGAAACACAATATTCATAAAGTTTTGTGACACCTACATAAACCTTTTACAACAACTTACTTAAACCTACAAAGGCTTATTACAACAACCATCAGTCACCAAAAAGGCTGCTTTGGCCAATTTAGATGCCATTTCACTGATGCATGCTGGAATAAGCCTTTATAAATGTTTATGTAAGGTTATGTCCGTTCTTCTGAAATGTTTATGTACATGTCATGTGGTCTTACAAATACTAGCCTTACGAATGTGTTACCATAAGCTCAATGGTAGGCTAAACATTTTTTTTTTTTACATTTTTTGTTAACTTTTTTTATGCAGTTGTTGTCTTCTGACAGTTATAAATAATAATGTTCTAATATGCATATGGGTTGTTTCCTCAAATTTTGCTAAAAAAAAACCTGAAGAAGACTCCTGGTCCTCATTAGCATAATGACTCAGCATTTGTGTTAACTTTAGCTATCTCAAGGTTATAAATTAAATCAGCAAAACTTCATCATATCCATTTGTCTCTTTTGAAAGTGAGGAGCCTGCTGTTCTGGCTAAGAGTGCTTTTGCATGTGTGTCTGTGTGTGAGTGTTGGGAGGAGCAGAGTCCATTTGCCTTCATTTGGCACCACATTTATCTTCATTGCCATTAGTGGAATAAAAGATGACTATTGGGAGAGAATACACTGGCTTTAGAAGCCATGGATGCCCACACAATGGAGTTCTCGGGGCAAAGGGGGCAAAGGGTCTCAAAAGTCCATTCTGCCTTCATCAAAAAGATGAAAGTTTGTGGTGGATTAGTCTTTAAAAATGTCTGAGAGTGGCGATGGTAAGTGTGAGAGAAGATAAGATACTGTATGTCTTGACAAATTACATTAGAGCCTAACATCTCTGTCTCTGTCTGTCAGTGTTAGCTGTTCCTTTGAAGCCACTGACAGTGAATATGATAAAATAGGAAAAAGATTCTTTTTGTAGGTTTGGCCATTAACCCGAGTGTCCAAAAATGTACCTTATGGGGGCTGGGCAGAGAGCCATTGGTGAAGTACTGCGAATCCAGCCATTAATCTTCGATACCTGTTACACGGTGCTTTACCACTCCCTGCGTAGTTGGTTTTCCATTATATAGCTGTGATTTATTGTAGGATGGGTTGGAGGGGTGCACTTGGGGGGCCACTTCCAGGGGCAAGGATTTATGATTTCAGAGACATTGTAGCTCAGGCCATACTCAAGGGAGGACTACGGGCAGAGGAGCCTCCCTGGTGGCCCTCGCCGCAGTCCCTGAGGAAATTCAGCCCACAGCTCAACCCAGACAACGTCATAGTATTTCAGCTAGTTCTCTTCTTAAAACATACCGAGCTAATTAACTCACACTACATGCTAACAAAGGTCAAAGGCTTTGTTCAGACTTGCAACTCAGATCTGGTTTTTCAGCATGTCTGATTTGAGCAATTTTCTGCAGTCTGAGTGAAAATAAAAGACATGAAACACACAAATGTGAAATTTGGTATTTGTCTCCCTAATTTAGTCATGCCCAATTCCACTCGTTAGGTAGGTTTTCCCCAATCATATGACATTGTCTGCATTGGGAGGGCTAACACATGTCTCCTCTGAGGCATATGAGGCCAAATATTTTTGAAATGCCACTGCCGTGACATCATTGGACATCTCATCATGCTTGGAGGAGAAATGCCAATTTCATCATATCAGCTAACAAACACTCATGCTGCCTAGATTCATGCTAACCAACTGTGCCCCCTTAAACTCCCAGCCAAGTCTGTGGCATCACTGGTGACTGAACTTGTGATGCTCTGATGATAGGGCCAACACAGAGTTGTATTTTATACAGAGAGATTATTTTTATACTTTGTATGCTGTAGCTGAGATATAGCACAATTGATCTAGTCATTAAGAAACGATGCATATCAGGTTCATGAATGAAACCGGTTCTCTAAGTTTTACCCCTCCTTGGTCAGTGTACTCACACATGATGCAAGCAATGTTGAATCGGTTTTGGTCGTTTGTAGCTTGAAATCAAAACTGAAGCATAATTTTTAGGTTTGTGAAACATACCTGATTTGCTGTGCAAAAACTTATATTTTCCTTAATCTTAGATTCACTCTAATAGTTATGTTTTCCATTCAACTGTCCATGATTTGGTTTTTTTTTATGCTTCATGCATGTTCATATTTTTGCTGTCATTTTGTACAGAAACTGTCTGTTTACAGAAGAGGGTGACCCATTTTGGCCCATTTCTATTCGTACATTTTCTATTCGTACATTTGTCATGTAAATCTTTTTTTTTTAACCGGATTGAAAGTATTCAGTTAGTCTAATCTTGGGTCCATCTCATGAGCAATATAAACCAGTGTTAAGAGGAACTGGCCTGGTTAATACCTCAGACTTGAGGGGCTCATGGCCAGCACACCTGAGGGCTTACAGCAACCAGCAGAAGCTTAAAGTGGACGGAGATGACAGGAAGGATCAGAGGGCCCTGCAGGTACAGCGCTGGGTGGAAGGATTAGTTCAGGTGATTGATGACTTGTAATGCTCTTGTCATTAGGCCACTGATGGTCCTGGGGTTTGCAGTGATGCCACTTTAATAGCCGTTACAATTGTGCGCCTGCCTCTGGCACCATTGTGTGGGTGATTTACTGCATACCTGTAAATGCCCCGCATATTTACAGGCATGCAGTAAATCAGGTTGGTCAACGCTTTATATTCCAAAAAAGAGAGAATCTAAAGCTTTAGTGTAATGAACATATTAACTTGCGATGCGTGTAATCGCTCAAGCCCTAAGACGTATGTGTGTTTGGATAAAAAAATGACAGCCCAGTATTATATGCTGCTGAACTGCTTACAGTCACTTTTCGCATCTTATTAGAGACTTTTTGGAGCTCTGAGGAATAAATAGGCATCAAAAAAGCCTAAGCTGTTGCTTTTCTATATGCTAATGGATTTTCATCATTCCAAGAAGAAGACGTTCCTTCCACTTCTTTAACTCATATATTTGTGTAAATTAATTTCTGTTACTTGCTCGGAATTTAAGTAAAAATCTAATGTACTCAAATTTCACCACATGCATATTATAGTGGCCAGGTTACATTTGGTGTCCAGAGTTTGCTGCTTTAGTTTGGTTCAGTTTAGTAAAGTTAAAAGGCTAATATAGCTAACAAATAATGGTTGAAGTATGGCTCAGACTGACATTTGGCTAAGACTGACGTTTCGACAGATGGACGGGTGGATGGACAGACGGACAGAGCGTTTATGCCTAAATCCTCACACACTTGTCTTATACTGTTTCAAGTTAAAGTAATCTCAAATAGACTTGCTTATGTGGCTTAAGACTCCATATGATGTACTACACAACTAAAACCCTTCATGGGTTGGGTTTTTTTTTTGCAAAAACAGGGCACAGATGCTGCAGCCGGTGCAGAGTCATTGTGTTGCATACAGTAACCTGCATGGTGTGTTCCTACGAGCGAATAATTCCATTTACATGGAGATCGCGCTGTGGATAATGGGTCGGAATTAGGCCTGAAAGGGGCAAGATGGTGCTGGGGGAGGAGAGGGGTGCTCAGTGGCAATTAGACCGACACCCCGTTTGAAACCTGAAAACGAGGACTGTCCTTTGTTTTCTAATCTTCCGTTCTCTCCAGGTCTGAGTGCTGCCATTGGCCCCCTGGGTATCCAGAGAGAGTTATTTATTATACCCTCACCCTCACGTACCTACGCAGGCATCCATGCCCACCTCCTCATAAAGTGTGTATCTTAGTCTCACCCGCAATATTACAGAGTGTTACGCATCTCCTTATCACACTTTTAAGTAACCCATCGGTTTTTTGCAAAAAATGAACAATGACAATTAAACAGCAAAGCGTGCAAACCTTTCAGAGACCCCACTACTGAAAATATGAAGTAGGGAGATCATTTAAAGAGTGTCTTTAAAGAGTTAATATCCACGGTTGAATTGCCTAGATTATTTATTTATTTATTTAACTGAGGAATGGTTTTCTATAAACGTTTGCAATCGGGTCTTTCTGGTTGGTCAGAGGGGTCTTAACAGATGTAATAATATGATTTCATGTTATGAACCTGGCCTGCTGATTTACACCTGCCTCACTTATTTCTACATATTAATGGGACTTCTTTCTATTATGTTTTTATAATATTATACACTTGGAAAGTCTGATTACTAATGAAAAATATCGCATATCGCTGAAATCAGTGGAAGAAGAAGTATCACATGGACTTAATATGCAACAGCTTATTTTGGTGATGATAAAGACATATTTTAAGAACTTTTATAGGTTCTTAGCATCTGAACTGTGTCCTAATAAATGAAAGGAAACATTTATATGAAGACAATACTGAACTGACACCATCTGCCCAAGTTATAACTATTTTAATGAGTATTTTAATAAGTTGTAATCATGATGGCCAATGATCACAACCTTTTCTTTTAGAAAATGGCTAAATGTATAAGGCTTTATGTTTTACAAGCTCAGGAAGAGTGTTCTGTGTTGAAAGGGGCATTTGCAAGGCCTTAAAACTTCCTATTCATTTTACCGTAATGGCAATAAAAGCAGGGAAGATGAAAACTCACATGGTCTTTCTTTCAGTGGTAACAAAGCCTTTATGCTTCAGCCCTTTGCTTCTGTGTGCTGAATGAAAATGCAGAACTGAATACTAATATGTAAACTAAAGAATGTTTAATAAGAATATTTGTACAATCTAATTCATATTTACTTTTGAGTTTTCACTCAGTAAAATTTATTGAGTTTTTTTCCTTCTTTGGTTCTTTCTTGTTCACTTTCCCCTTCCCATCTGCCAGTCTGTCTGTTCATTTGGATATCTGTTGCTCTTTCATGCAGAAGTAGTTTCAGTTCAAATATGTTTTTTATAATTTACCTACAATGATTATGCCTAGATTGCAGGAACCTGTTTAAAGAGTGCAATGAACTACAGTTATGTAGACATTGTTTGAAATAATCATTCAAAACAATGTCTACATACGAACAGAAAGAAGTAGAATGAAAATATGAGACCACTTTTATGAAATCTACAGTGATTTAGAACTGTCATTGCCATTTTCATATCCCAGACACACTTTGTAATTACTTTGTAATTACCGCCATGTTTTGTTCCTGTGTGAAATAAGACTATTTACAAATTTTCCAAACTTACAACAGTCAGTGTTTGCAATTTTACATAAAATGTTCATTTATCTTGCACAGTGAGTTCGTGTCTGAAGTGAATCTACCACTGATTAAAAAACTGAGATGCTGAAAGAAAAAGCAACAGGTAGTTTTTAATAGTGCGTTCAAATTATATCTTATACGGTATTTGAAAGTGTCGAGGCAGGAATGTGAGGAATTTGAAAGGCTCCGATTCATCCAGAGACAGGCAGTGAGGTCTTTAAAGAGAGAGCACACCTATTTGAGCAAAACTGTAAACACCACACCAAGTTTAGGACTTGGGTCTACAAAGAGAGAAGTGTCACGTGTCAAAGAATTGGTCTGGAAAGCCCCAGAAACTGACTACACATGCAATCATGCAGAGTATATACACATCCTTTTGATAAGAAACTGATCTTCTCCACGTGTTGCCTGTTCTGATCTTCTGAAACTGTGCCCCAAAAGACAACATTTGTCTTTACTGACACCGAGATCACCGAGCAGGACGTTTCTTTTTCTCCACGATTTAAAGAATTAAAAACGTGGTTTTGTGTGTCTCTTTTCGAGAAGTTGGTTTCCACATTCCCACACACGTGTTCACCCAATGAGCGGCTCGGGTGAAAAAGCTCCTGCTGCACTTCTGCCTGGCAACTCAAGTTTGCGCTCATTGGTTCAGGCTAATTTCTGCTTCCTCCTCTTCCTCAGAGTGGAACAAAAGGACCAGAGCCTTTTAAAAGAACCCCGAATCTACGTCAAAACAACTTAAAAAAAAATGCTAATCAAACTTGTTATATTTGAAAACATCAAATATAATGTTTTATATACTTCTGTTGAGTCCTAAACAAACTTTAGTCCCAGTTTTAATTAACAGCAATGAATAAAAAGTTATTTCTGGGGGGAAGGGGGTGAACATCTACAGATATATATATATATATAGGGTCTTCTTGCATGAGCCACGAGATCATTAGGTTCATTTGGCCTGTTATTGCGCCCCCTAGCAAAATCTCGTGTCATCACACGTCACACCACACACTCACTCACATACACACACACAAACGCACACCTACTGCTCAGAAAAGACCCCTTGCTCGTTCCCCCTCTGTTGCCCACCCCCACTGCCCCCCCCCCAACCGCTCGCCACCCGGGGTAAAAAAAGGAAAAAAATGGACCCCCCATTTCCACACTGGCGGCCACAAAGTTCTTTAAGAATCTCCAAGCTGAGCAGACAGCCAGCCCCTCTCTCTCTCTCTCTCTCTCTCTCTATCTCTCTCTCTCTCTCTCTCTCTCTCTCTCTCTCTCT
>JBBJLR010000040.1:3858324-3877465 GCA_037577145.1 Brachypetersius gabonensis | reverse complement strand
TCTCTCTCTCTCTCTCTCTCTCTCTCTCTCTCTCTCTCTCTCTCTCTCTCTCTCTCTCTCTCTCTCTCTCTTTAACATACACACTCTCTTTCACACACTCTTCCCTCCTCTCTCTCTCTTTAACATACACACTCTCTTTCACACACACTCCCCCTTCTCTCCTCCCTCTCTCTCTGTCGGTGCTTTGATCTTCCCTTAACAACAGTTCACGTCATCTGAAGGGGAGCTTTTCTCTTTTTTCCTCTCTCGCGCAGGGGAAGAGCAGTGCAGGAGTTTCAGAGCTCTCTCTCACACACACGCGCGCTCTCACACACAGAGCAGCACCAGCAGCAGCATCCACGGGAACCTCCTGCTCGCTTTAAAGCGTCTCGCTCCCCACTCACACACACACTCTTCTCTCTGCCTCGTGGGGGAAACAAAAGTTTGAGGACTCCGTCGAAGCCATGGAGCACCAGCTGCTGTGCTGCGAGGTGGACGCCGTAAGGAGAGCTTACCACGATGCCAACCTTCTGAATGACCGGGTCCTGCAGACCATGCTGCGGGCGGAGGAGAACTACCTGCCCGCAGCCAATTACTTCAAATGCGTGCAGAAAGAAATCGTGCCCAAAATGCGCAAAATCGTCGCCACATGGATGCTGGAGGTTAGTATTAGCTGAAATAGTGTTTTGTCTTCTTTTTCTTTCTCTCCTCCGTGTCTTTTAACATTACACAACTTTTTTCTCCCCCTCAAGACAGTGGTTCTCCTCATGCTCTTTGGACCCAGCTCCGCTAGGCCCTGTTAGAAAGGGAGGATATTCCTGCGTCCCTAACAAAAAAAAACTCTCTGTCACCCCTTAAAAGCTTGAAAACTGGACTTTTGCGGCACTAATAAAGGCCAAAAAGCACTTTTTTTGATGAGAAAATGAGGAGGAGAGGGGGGGGTCCAGCTTAGGAAAGTAGCTCGTCTCCATGGTTTTTCCGTGTCGTTTCGGCTTTATAAAGCCTGTCGGTTTTTTGCTTCGTTTTCTTCACAAACCAAAGAAAACCCACATGAGACGTTTCGTCGAATTTATTTCCATTTAATATCTATGTACACGTATGCAATCCAGCTCGTGCCAGTAGCCTATTATGCGCCATCTTTGCTCTCGCGCGGACAACTTCTATTAGAAAAAAAGAAAGAAGAGGAAAACAGCCCGAAAACCAGCCCGACATTTGACAACACCCGTCCAGAACCGCCCGGTACCACACCTTTCGGGTCGTGCGTGAGGTTCGGACTGTGTTCCGAAGTGTAAAAAGGAGCTTTACGCCGTTAAAAAGGGGAAACTTTACTTTCAGTTCAGCCGCCAGCTCAGTTTCTCTCTGCTCCTCTGAAGCTTTTATTTATTATTTTTAAACCTTTTAGAACTCAAATCCGAGCCGACAAGGGTTCGGGTCCGGATACCCCAGGTCCGGTGCTGATTTACACGCCTTTAAAGTCGTCTTTAGTGCGCAAGAATAATTTTTATTAATTTTTCAAAGCGCGCACACGACACCGGCCCTACCGCTCTGCACCGAGCCTCAAATTTCAATTAAATTCGACCCTTTCCCCCTCTCAAACTCGACGTTTATTGATGCGAGGCGATAGAATATACATTTTAGGACATTTAGGGCTCATTTTGGAGCGCCGAAACAATTTTATAATATTTTTAAATATTTTTTGAAAAGATGACGAACTAGAAATTGACGCCACCTTTTGTAGCATTCGGGTGAAAGCAGCGGCCGCTAGCATGTGCACCACCGCTGCGAGCCTCTGTACAGCTGCTGTCACACGCCTTTTAATTAAAGTAGTCATCTACAATTATCAGTCGCAATCGTTGGATTTCACTTTTTTATTTAAAAAAAAGCCATTTCGTTTAAGAAACCCACTCGGCTGCAAAACAAGTGCACGCAAACCACGTGGGATTTTTTTCCTCCCTCAAATATATTTTCTCAGACATGACGCATAAAACACCTTTTTCAGACACTTCGTTTTTAACTAAATGCAAACAACATGTCTGCTTGCATTTTTTGGGGTGGGGGGTTGGTTTATTTTGGTACAATTTCCTACCGAAATTTGGCATAGAAACCCTTCTGGTTCTTAGGCTTTTTCAGACCGGTTCTTCATGTGCGTCTTGCCTCTTTTGCAGGTGTGTGAAGAACAGAAATGTGAAGAGGAGGTCTTCCCCTTGGCCATGAACTACCTGGACAGGTTCTTGTCTGTGGAGTTCACTAAAAAGAGCAGGTTGCAGCTGCTGGGGGCCGCCTGCATGTTCCTGGCCTCCAAGATGAAGGAAACGGTTCCCCTCACGGCCGAGAAGCTCTGCATATACACAGACAACTCTATCCGCCCCTGCGAGCTGCTGGTAATTACTTAATTATGCATTAGGGATTGTAAGGGTTTAGATTTTCTGAGATGTGACTTTGGCTCACTTTGCGATGCTGCAGGACGGGAAGTAGCTATGAAAGGCATGCAGACTTTTGGGTGCTCTGCATTTTAGTGTTACTTGTGTTAATGCACAACACATTCCCCACACATCAACCATGCAAATGGTTATTGGTTGAAAGGTCCTGCTAATTGAATAGCTCAAATGAGCAGCAGTGCTACCTGATGAGAGATGACACCATCTAGTGGCCAGATCACAGACTGCTCAGTAAGCAGACATTAACGACTTTTGAAGTCCTTTATGTGACCCATGCGTTCTCCTGTCTTTCTCACAGCAAATGGAGCTGCTGGTACTCAACAAGCTGAAGTGGGATCTGGCCTCAGTGACACCACATGACTTCATCGAACACTTCATCACAAAACTGCAAATACTTCAGGGCACCATGCAGATCCTGCGTAAGCACGCCCAGACGTTCGTGGCTCTCTGTGCAACAGGTATGTGTGATACACGTCTATTCCATTATTTTGTTCGGTGTGCTTTTAAGGTTATGCTCTAAAGGTCAACAGTCTCTGATCTTTATCTGTTCGAAATTGTCACGGCAGGTTATTCTTTGCTTGCTGAAATGTAATCGAATATTTTCTGAGCACTTGCTTGTGCATTTTACAGACCATAGTCCTGCCTCCCCTTTTGAATTTGCAATAAGAAAGACTTTTTTTTTATTGGGATGGAAAGAACTGCCCTAATTCCTTGTGCGGAGGTATTATAAACTGATGTGAGCGTGTGTGAGCGAGAGGAAGTCTGTTTCCTTTTGTGGTGATTGCTGTATCTGCACCATGCCTCCACAGAGGCCCAAGTGCCTCACGGCTGCAACCTGTTAGTGCAAACTGTGAGCACGTCTGCTGTGAAGCAAAATGACGAAGCTGTCTTAACTATATACTGTGTACCCCTGTGCTCTTTGCTGAAACTTCGGCATCATTGGTTTAATGAGTGCACCATGTGACTGTGGTAGTTCATTCTCTTCCATAAAAAGATCCTTTTCTTGGTTTGTTAGGAGTGGAGCCCCTTCAGTCTCTATTGTTATGTAACCTATTGCAGTATTTTGGTCGGTTTATCGTCTGTCTAAAATGGCCCTTAGTGTCTCAGGAAGGAATCTGTCTGATATACCCCTTTCTTTCTTTCTTATTTTCTTTGTCCCTTCTTGCACACGGTGGGTATCACTGCGACTCACTCCCCTTTTATGTTTATGACCTCCGTTTCTTTGAGAAGTGGCCTGGGATGGCAGCCAGGAAGATTGTGGTTGGGTGGGTAGTGCAGAAGGGGGCTAGCCTCTGACATGAATGGCTTGGGGTGATGGCTCCCGTGCCTTTATGTTCAATTTGTCTTAACAATTGCCCTCTCGTCGCTGGGCAAGGAATGGTAGGCTGCTACCTATAAGAGAGGCTGTTGTGCTGTGTTGCTACATTCTCCATGTGTGGGCAAAACCCATAGTGAGAGAGAGATCGAGGGGGGAAAGTCCCTACTTTGATTTATAATGTCTCTCATCTAATGCAAGCAGTGTGGTTAGACACTGAACAAGCACTCATGTTTCAGCCACTCTGTGTCGCGAGGAAGTCATTTGATCAGGAACATGCCTTTTAAAAAGGACTATAGAGGTTGCATGAATATTCTAAATATGTCTAAAGCACATTTATATGGCCTTGAGTTATTGGATAGTTTTAGCATGTGGGTGAAAGTTGCAGTAGGGGGTGGGGGGAGTTGGTGGGTGGTGCTGAGGGGGATGTGGGACAGAGACCTCCCCACTCCCCCCAAACTCTTAAATGCCTTAAGAGTCCCTCCCCAGCATGGTGTCACCCCAAAATGTCACAGGCTGTCCCCTGCCACCACCACCCTCATTATGATTTAGTCATGCTACACTTCATTATATGACCCCCCTCAACTGCCAGCTTGTGTGTTTCCTCTTTTCATTGGCCAAGAATGTGTATTTTTTTTTTGCAGTATTAGTATTGTATTCTCCTTGAAGCCTTAAGGCTGTGTCCACTACAAATGTTTGAATCAATGCTTAGAGCTGGTTGATTTTAAAACATGAGATCTAACCCCATTTTTTGTCTCTGGCAGACGTCAACTTCATTGCATGCCCTCCCTCCATGATCGCAGCGGGCAGCGTGGCTGCAGCAGTGCAAGGGCTGTACTTGAAGAACAGTGACAGTGCTCTCTCCTCCCAGAACCTCACCAACTTCCTCTCGCAGGTCATCAGATGTGACCCGGTAAGTCCCTGCTTTCCCCTTCAAGCAAAGTCACACGGGGCTGAGATTTTGGTGAATTATTATCAAGTTTTTGGTAGTAATTGGTTCTGCTTTCCTCATCAGGATTGTCTGCGATCGTGCCAGGAGCAGATTGAGTCGCTGCTGGAGTCGAGTCTGAGGCAGGCCCAGCAACACAGCAGCTCCACAGAGACCAAACGAGTGGAGGAGGACGTGGACCTCTCATGCACTCCCACAGACGTCAGGGACATTAACATTTGAGGGGACCGCTCTTCATCTCTAGAGTCTTAATTACCATGGGGTATGGGCTTTGACCAGAGGCTTCGTGGGACAAGAGGGAACCTAGGCCCCCACTGGAACCCCCGGCAACACCTCAAACAATCATAATCAGCCCCTCAGAGTGCCCTTGCTGTTTGCCCCTCAGTGGCGCCCCCTGTGGCCTTCATGATTGGGCTATTGCTGGCCAGGATAACCAGCAGAGGACAAGGGAAGGATGAAAACCTTGTTGAAAAATCCCAATGAAATCCCTTCCACATTACTCATTACTCTCTCTTTCAGGCCCTCTCCGCATAACTTGAGTAAAAAGATGAAACAAAAAAAATGTATAGGTAACCTAGGATATTTTTTTTAATTACAACAACTACATTTCCGAATGTAGCTGTGACTTGTCAGATCTACAGACAAGAAAATAGGTTGGTAATTTTATTTCAAGTGTGTCAGAAAACCAGTTTTGAAAGAGAAGAGGCATTATTTGTATGTTTGATCTCTCTTTCTCCTAGCTAGTATATTGTTACACATGCTAACAGTTTCCCCAGCCATTTTCGCAGTCTAGGCATGTGTATGTATCCCCGCTTGCTTATGCGTTTAGTCACTTTATTTCTTATTGTCTAGACTTCTAAAAAAAAAAAATCTCTAACATTTTTCTCTTCTCTTTCAAAATGGTTTGTGTAACCCTAGTATATTTTGTTAAGCATGTGTTATTTCTATGTTATGATTTAGAGGCCTGTGGATTGCCAAAGCTGAGGTTTTAATTTAACATCAGACAGAACCATTGACATTTTTTTTTGTTTCTTTCTGTTTTTTTTTTTTTTTGCTTGTTTGATTGTCCTCACTGCCAATGCCACCACTGGTTATGACACAATAAGCTTCTCTCTTACCCGCTCCCTTTGTTACGCTCACAGTGCAATCCACAGTCTACTTTTCTGTTTAGATTTATGTATTGTAATCTAAAACCATTCCATTTAAAAAAAAAGCACTTTCAGTCCGTCTTGTAAGGCTGACTTATGAAAAAAAAATCCACATTTGTAAAACAAAACTGAAAAAAAAAAAAAACATGGAATGGAGTAGGAGTTGATGACGACAGGCTTGTGTCCTGTCCGCAGCATGGAGCAGGTCTCTTTATGGTGTTATTGCTTAGAAAGTGAGAGAGAGAGAGAGGAAGAGAGTGTGCGAGAGAGAGAAACAGAGATTGGAAAAGACACAGTACTCTCAGACCAGAGTCAAAGCCCGAGGAGCAGTCCGGCGTCCCATCACTACCCTACTGCCCGAGACGGACAGATGCTGGAGAATGTTATGGTGCAATCCCGATGAGAGGGGCCCACGCAAGTCTGCCACCGTTCAGCTACGCGCACCCTATAGCTTCAGATGCATTAAAGCCTTTTAAAACACTAAAGTACCTAAAATAGCTATATCAAAGATTGAGAACTATTTATTTTATTCTATTCCCCTCATAAGGCCAGTATGGAGCGCTGAAAAAGTGGATGCCTAAGTGCGCTCAGTGTCAAATGTGTGCTCAGCGCGCACCTGTCTGCTACCTTGTGCGAAACATAGTTGTTTTTTTTGTTCAAAAGCTCAATCGGAGTGCCAGAGAAACACCGTAGTTGTCGTCCAGAGTCAGAGAGAAAACTTGATTCTCAGAGAAAACAAAAAGTGCTGCGGCTTCTAGAAGATTTTGCACAGACGCCCCCAAGATATCTGTTTTCTCTCGGCTGTCCGCAGAGGGGACAAGAGGACGAAGAGGGACTTTAGAGGTGGCTGAGGGAGACGTGGAAATAGGGGCGACGCCTGGACATCGGAAAGTAACTGCAGAACTAAGGTGTTTGTACAATGAGGAAAGAAGAGAACATGGGAGCACACACTCCTCGTATTTAGCTGCTATGGAGGGATTTCCAGCAAGTTTGAAACTTTCAAATGGAGAAGAAGAAAAAAAAAAAACAACCAACAAAAAGAAAAAAAAGACATGCTTCGTTCTCTTGTCTTGTTTTGCTGCTATTTTTTGGTTTTGTCTATGTAAAATGTCAATATACTGCCATGTAATAGGTTTTAATTTTCTCATAGAAAATTATGATATTATTGACAACTTTTGTTTCTTTTGGTAGTTTTTTTTTTATGTGATCAGTTTTTATTAATGTGATTTCTGCGCTATTCCAAAAAAAAAGGAGGAAAAAAGAAAAAAATAGACAAATGTTCCTGTCTTACCCACAATACCTCAAACAGTCATGATTTAGCAATGATGATTTAGCCTGGGATTTTTTTTTCTTATTTTTTTCCAGTTCTGTCTTTATTTTACTTGGTCATTCAGTGCCTGCTAGTCCGGCTGTAAACTGCAAATGGACACGCATTACTCATCATCCTTCTGGGTCCTGATATGAGCAAGTAGAGAGAGCATTTAATGAAATTGGTGCCATAAACAGCTTGATTATATAACTCATTTGAGTTTTTAACTGTTTCATTGAAAGAGACTATATGCCCCCCTTTAGGCCTCTTGTGGCCCGACCTTAATGTATTTATGAAGCTTTTGTTCAAATTGAAAGCAGATATGAGTTTGTGAATGCCATGTCTATTTACAAAGCCATAGTGTTGATTTGTAGTAATTTAACACAGCTCCCTTGATAATGTATCCGAAGACAGTGCTCTTGCTTTGAACGCAGGAGGGTCGGCGTGTTTCCATCACATGTGTCATTATCATAATAAATGGAAAAGTAGACAGAACCAACAGCCGTTCTTTCCTTCTTCACATTCACATTCATGTTATTTTGCCACTTACACATAAAATCAAAGCTAACTTTTACCCCCCACCCCCCCAAACCCCCCTTTAGCCATAGACATGGTGCTGCTATATGATGTCCTATATTGTGACTGGAGATAGTTATTTATATAGAGGTGCGGCTTTGAACTACAGGATATAGCTACTGGCTAATCCAGGACCCAGGGGGACAAAAACATGGTATCCTCTGTATAGTATCAGGAATGTTTGTTACCTCAAGACAAAAAAAAGAAGTGTCTAACAAGAGCTGGCACAAATAGATGCGATTGACACACTGGGACACACTTGTCATGCATTAAAGGAAATTAAAAAAAAAACAACAACAAAAAGACAAGATGGTGTGGAGGTCCTCACCCATGCTTTTCCTCTCGATTGTGCAAAAGGAGATAACTGCTCAGTGGACTGAGAAGTCATTGCATCCTCCCATCCCCACACCCTAAAAGAGCTTGGCTTTGTGTCTCAATTCTATTGTAAATGAGGGCAGTCGCTCTTAGTCTTTTAAGTCATGAATGGTGTTTAATTCCGACGGGTCAAAGGCCAAGCGAGGACACTCCGTAGCAGATACGGTGATGACCGGGGAATTAAAATGACGCTTCATGTCTGTTTTCTTTCTTTTTTTGTTCTTTTTGTTGTTTTTTTTTTTACCAGTTGCTGGTCTGAAATGCACAATCTTTACCTGCAGACCCATTCTAGACATGATGTTAGCTAGAATTAAACTTGAGCTTCAAAAACCAATTGTCTTCAATTGTCTGTTTCCTCTCTTTGCATTAACGTCACATCTCCTGCTGCCTTGCTAAGCATATGTGGTCGAGTTCAGCCAGTTTATAGGAGTTTTCCTTTAAATATAAATGTTTATAATTATCTATGTCTGTGCGGTTTCAATGTATTCTTTTAAAATTCGTTCCCATTTTGGCCGATCGGACAAAGTCATAATATAAATGACATTACTTGTTCTTTCATGGACCAAACTGGCATTTTACGTCACAAATGAAAAATCAGTTGCGAATTTAAAAAGCATAAACCAAATAAAGTGCCACACTGAAAGTAAAGGGCAGTTGCATAATTTTGCTACATTATAATGCATCCTCCCATCCCCATTTAAATACAGTACAATTACTTCCCTCACAGAATCAATGTCATCTGTGTTTACACATCGAGCAATCATTAAGCAAATATCTAATCCGATTCAAGACGTGCACCCCTTGCAAATTATATAGAAAGTATTTCTCAATGCTTAGATAAAAGTCTACATCCCAAGAAAGGTTTTCTAGAAATTAAGAGTAAGGCCAATGGTTATAATGGATAAACCCATGTTACCACAGTTTAAAAGCCAGTTAGGGCAAACGGCTGTATATTAAAAACGTTCAGTTCTGTACTGAGGGTTTTCCCATGGAGCCTTCTCCGGAGGGAACATCAGTGGGTTAAGTGAATAAACCCAGTCCGTGCAACATTTCAGGAGGGTGTTATCCATCGTTTATTGTCGAACTACAATCAGTCTGAACCAGGAGACAGTCTTTCATGTTCTGTTTAGACCAGGCCTCGGGACAGGATGGCGAGCTCCAGCGAAGGAAAAGGAACTCTGGCTATTTCACACTCTCGCGTCACTGTCTGAGGTTTGCGATAATACTGTGTCTTTGGCTTTTGGCATCCCAGTGTGTGCGGTTTGAGAGGAGAGAGCAACATTGCTTCCCACATTCCGGCAGAGAAAAAGCGAAAAGGCTGGTCAGAACGTGCGACTTCCACAGCAGGGCTGGCGCCTGGAGCTTCAGCTTCAAATCCTGGCTGACACATTTCAACAAGGCATTCACCTCCAGTGATGTGGTTTCATGAGGCTGCGAAGGCTCGAGAAAAGCAAATTCGAATGAGCTTGCATGTTCTACGAGCTGCTCTGGGTGCAGATCATGTTATACGCTGTTGTGCAGCATTGCATCTTGGTCTTGAACGTTTGAGGGACTGCATAATTGCATGCATTCTTTTTGTGTTTCCAGTATGCATCATATAGCTACTGGGAACCCCTCCACTTTCACAAAGGCTATAAAGATCCACTGATGTTCTTCTGAAGGTTCATGAAGACAGCCTGCATTTTTCTAGATGTTCCAGCTAATGGAAAAAAAATATCAGCCCAAAGCACTTGTGGTTGTTCAGAAGTTCCTCCCACCTGAAGATACCTCATCAGAACATGGTTGTCAGTCTTACAAATGGAAAATCTCACTCAGAATACAGTTGTGGAATCACTGTAGGAGGTGAGTTGCCATGTTTGCAGCAGCTCAAGAGCTCAGATCAAAAGTTAAAGTGATAAATTCTGTCCAATCATGAAAAAAGGCATAGGAACTTATTTATGGTCTGCCTCTTCTTGGTCTCCTCAGATAACCAAAGGAAATGTCACCCAATCGGAGACGACCTGATAATTCATTGATGCCTGATCTTTGGTATTTACGCTTAAGCTTTCAACTTTACATATGTAGGTTTACTAGTTTACCGTAGAAATCAGAAGGATCACCTGTTTTTACAGTACAGAAAGTCAGTTTGGGGATTATAGGATAGTGGAGGCTTAGTGGGTAGGCTACTTGCCTAGGGACCAAGAGGTCATGGGTTCAAATTCTACTTTCAACACCACTGGGTTCCTGAGCAAGACCCTTAACCTCAAGTTGCTCCAGGGAGACTGTCCCCTGTAGTTTGGGAATGGAAGTCACTTTGGATAAAAGCGCCCGTAAATGCCATAAATGTAAATGTCTTGAGAAGAAATAAGTGGTTCACTTATAAGTGGTGCAATCTCGGTTTGACCTTATGTCACACATTAGAGAGGGATACTCTCGAGAGCAGCCAATCCGGGGAGGACAAATGCTGCTTTACACAGACTGGGAGTGAAACATCTACTGCTCCAGAGAAATTTATAGAGCAGGGTTTACCTAAAGCCTTTTCAAGGCTGTTACTGTGTGGACGCCAAATCTGCTGCATTCCACTGCACAGCGAGCTGTCAAAACACAGTAAATTAATAGAGTAATCTCACACGGGGCACTTCCCACTTATACAACGCTGACAGTCTAATCGATATGATGCCTTGTTTAAATGAGGCTACTCTGTATTTTCACTGTACAGTCATATGCAAAGGTTTGGGAGCGTCTGGTTGAATATGTTTTGTGATTTTACATAAATCATCAACAGAGTTCCTCACATTGTAAGGCAGAATTACTGTTTATGTGCTGCGTTAATCATGTTGAGCAAAAAAAAAAAGGGAAGGAAACTAACATATTGCCTGTGCACAAGTTTTTAAATGTTATTTTTTTCCAGTAAAAGTAAATAGTAAAAGTTACAGTTAAATACCATATGTAAGTTTACACTATATGAACAAATGTATTGGGACACCTGACCATTACACCTGCTTAATGACATTGCTTTTAAATACATAGACTTTAATATAGAGTTCTACTCACAACACTTCTACTCATCAAGGCCAGAGATGACCCATTAACTGGGGAGGTTTTCCACAGGATTCTGGAGTTTCTGTGGGAATTTGTCTTCATTCATTCTGTAGAGGATTTATGAGGTCAGACACTGAGAAGGTCTGGATCACAATCTCCGTTCCAGTTCATCCCAAAAGTGCTGGATGGGGTTAAAGTCAGGGCTCTGTGTGGCCAGTCCAGTTCTTCCACACTGAACTCCTCCAGCATGTCTTTATGGAGCTCACTTTGTGCTCTGGGACACAGTCCTGCTGGAACAGAAAAGGTTCTTCTTCAAACTGGGTCCACAAAGTTGGCAGCATGGCATTGTCTAAAATGTCTTGGTCTGCTGAAGCATTAAGATTTCCCTTTATTTTCAGAGAGAAAATAACTTTTACAGGCTAAGACTGATACATGCCTTGATCTATTTTATGAGAACTGGGCATTTTGAGGTGGCACCTCACAAAAAGGACTGGGTTTAATTCCTGGCTGGGGCAGTTGAGGTACTTTCAGTGAGGAGATTGTATGTTCTGTGTGTGGGTTTCTGCTGAGTACTCAGGTTTCCTCCCAGAAACATGCCTGTCACATGAATTGGAGATGTTAAATCAACTCTAGGTGTGTCTACAATGTGATTGCCAGGTGACACAGGGTGTTTCCCAGCTTTTTGCCCTAAACCTGACTAAGTGTTTCAGAGGATGGATGTCTGTTTTGGTGAATTACACATGACGATGCATTTAGGGCTGAGACAGAAGAACTTTCAAAGAACAACACGTGAACAAAGCTGTAAAATGTTCTGTTAACTTTCTGATTGCAAATATCATGTACATAAGTCGGTGAAACCAAATGATTTCTTCAGGTTGAAGTGGGGCTTTCTGATATCACAAAACTCACAGCCTTTATCTCAATAAGCACAATAAGCAGTCATGAACAGTAGAGCAGCCTCGGGACCCCCTAGCCTTCCACCCCAGTGAAGCGGCAGGACCTTTCTTGTCTGTGCTGTGAATAGGAATTGCGCATTTATCATCCACATCATGAACTATGCAGGCAAGCGAGTGGCTCAGTGCTGAGATTGGAGCTTGTGCGTGTGTCTGTGTGTGTGTGCCACCATTCAGCCAGGGGGCTTTTTTTTTTCTTGGAGTGCCCGTCGGTTGCATTTGTCACGTCCTCCTTTCATGTCACCACTCGCCACCTGCTCCTGAAATTCCTGAACATTTTCTGAAACCTTCCAGCGTCCTCCTTCATTTGCTCGGCCTCCCTCCCTCTCGCTGGCCCCAGCCACTCTGCTCCGCCAGCTGAAAGGAAACCAAAGAAACATTGCTCCTCCAGCTTTCTTTCAGCCCTCTTTCTCCAGCCCCCTCCCCTCTCATGTTCATGTTCTACTGTTCTGCATTTTGAATTAGTCACACACACACACACACACACACACACACAAACAACTTTACTTCAGCTAGAGTCCCATACTTAATCAATACAGCTTAACCCGTGGCTGATGAAACAGATGCTAATTTGATGGTGTACTACTATTAGACCTTCACAGATTCGGTGTAACACTAATATCAGACTGAGCAATTGGATGCAGCTCGTGGCAAAATAACCGGCTGCTGTCGAGTGAGGAGTTACAGTTTCGCGCTGGTATGAAAGGGTCTGGTGAAAAAGGCCCAAAATAAACATAATGCTCCCCTTACCCAAACATAGTCAGCCATGTTTGGTGCCAGAAACGTGTCCAAAGTATGACTGATAAGGGACAAAAGTACACTGTGCAGCTAAAGCAGGAATCCATCCTCAGTCATTATTTTGTCCATTGTTGTCATCCAGTACCAGAAACCACATGAGCATCATTAAGATACACCATTTGACACGGTTTCAGGCATGTGTGTGATGATTTAGGAATGCATTCCACACATTTCTAACCAGGTTTGAATAGCCCCAGTCAAATTAAGCTTTGCTGAGTTTCTAAGTGAAATGATTTTTTTTTCCAAACTACAGAAACTGCAGTGCTGTTTCTATTCGTTTGCTAAGTTTAACATGTTAGAGAAAAGTAAACTTTCACAGGCCACATTTTCATTCTTGCCTCAATATGTTAAGTTTAGTTAACAGTAATTTCCAAATCAATAAAACATAACTTGACAAGGGCCATCCAAAATTCTGGATAAGGTCCAGGGCTTGATTATATTTTATACACATAGTTCAAGTGCAACAGAACCAAACATTACTTGATTGCCTATTCCAGCATGACTGTGCCCCATTTTTAGATGAACTACCACTTTAAACCTGCCACTGGTTCTGGCAGCACATCTGTAAGCAGACAGCAGTCATGCATTTCTCTATAGCCAACATACATGAACTCACGCAGGCAGGTCACGCAGGAGCTAGCCGACTGGAGTCATTTCAGGGTCTCTCAGTGGCTGATTGGAGGCCTTTGGGGAAGAGCAGGGTTTTATCTGTCAGTGCTCTGAAGGTGCCGCCATCGGGCCCCCGTGTTCACCTGCTGCTGCCCAGAGCGGAGACCAGCTGCCACCTCCAGCACCACCCCTCTCATTCCCTGCCAACTCCCGGCCGCCTGAATCCTGAGCTGCACCTTCAGCTGAAAACGGGAGTGGGGGTAGAGTGGAGGGGGGAACAAAAACAGAACAAAACAGCAACGCGTCCCACAGCCCTTGCCCTCTCACGCGGGCCCCACTGCCGCATTGTTGTGGACACAGAGGCCGTCCCCACACTGGGCCCAGGAGAGGGGCCGAACGCTATCTGTCAGGAGACTTTGCTGACCACCCGTGAAATGGTATTGAGAGAGACCCAGCGGAGGAATTTCATGGGGCCCAGAGTTGGTTAACCAAAACTAACAAAAGGTAACTGGGATTTGGGCCAGCAGCAGGTGTAAGCATTCGCATTATAAAAATCACACTCATTCTCTAAGGGTGGAGGGAAAGGGGGGGGTCCGTTGAGATAACTAACGCAAAGCTTCTGATTAGATCATGAGGCACAAAAAGATATAAGGTTATCTAGTGTGGCGGCACTTCTTCTGAAATGCAAGACATCTCTGAAAGTTTCACCACAGCAGGGCTCAACAAAGAATGAGCACAGAATACAAATTCTTTAAAAAATGGAGAAAAAAAAAGTAAACAAGACAAAGGTCATTAAAGCCAGAGGACAAGGAGTCCCTTCTTTATTGCAAAAACACAAATACATGGTCAGTCACTCAAGATACAAACCCTTATTAACAAGTCATTTGGGTGGGAGTCAAAGGATGTCTTATAAGTTTCTTGTTCTTGGCTTAACTCCAAATGATGTAAATGGACCCTAAAGACCACAGTAAAAGTCTGCCAAGTCACTGTAACCACTTCCTCAGTCTTCTTACCAACTATGATAATAAAACTAGAATATTTAACCAAAATTCCTTCTATGTCTTAGGATCTCTGGGACTAAATTTGCTTTTATCCAAAAAATGATATTTAATGAAAACAGGCTAATTAAAAGAAATTCAAAAACAAATTTATTAAAAGTAGTGGATAAAAGGAGACCATCAGGAAAACCTATTCAACCAACAGCATGAAAATAAAAATAAAGCTCTACAATCATTTCTCACTGACTTTCTCAGTTGAAATATTCCCACTTATACCCCTGCAATTTTTATTCGCTCCAGCAGAGGGCGGCGTAAATTTCCAAGCTGAGCGCTACTCTCCTGTTTCACCACAAGGTGGTGCTTGTTCTTTGACTTGTCAATTAAAAAGTGTAGTCTTAGGTAGACTATATGAGAAAAAATAAGACTTCATAGAGAGGCAAATGCAACTTTGTTTTATCAAGTACTCACACATTAGCCCCCACTCTCCATCAAGCATCTAATATAGTAGGCTTCTTTCACAGCACTCGTAAACTTGCTGTCTCACTTTCAAACTACTTTCTCAGTGCAACTGATGTCCCATTTCAGACCGAAGCCTCAGCCTTTCACCTCTATACATCAACACCAGAGGCTAGAGCCCTTAAAAAAGCTGCTCACTGTTCACGCCATCAAACCTCAACTCTTCACATTAGCAGGACAGCACTGTTTCAGGCTTATGGCAACTGCAGGTCATGTAGTGGGCGTCCATCTCTGGGCATCCATCACTGGAAAACACCTCAGAGAAGCTCTGAGCATTCCACAGCAGGATTTAAGGTCTCCAGTCTTTCAGAAAGACATCCCAGCTGATCCGCTGACGTACTCACGGAAATCTGCAGCCACGTTCAATAAAGAGCATACCTGCAGAATCGAGAATTGTTCAAGTTACTTTCTTTAATTTCCTAGACAATGAAATATATGTTATAGATTACTTACACTGCTTATCAACCAAGTACAAGGAAGAATGAGTACAGGACACACATCTTTAAGGGGGTTTTCACACTTGGTCCATTTCATACTTTAAAGCGAACTCAGATTGATTAGTCAGCATTTTTTGAGTATATGTGAACAGGCCAAATAAACTTTATATGTGAAAACACCTAAAGACTACTTTAAGAAGTACTCTACATTAGCTAATGTTGAAAAGTTTCTTGATGAAATGTATCCTCATTAAACACAGTCATGGAAACCACACTGATGCCAATCAGTTAGTAAAATAAATGACCCCTTATGGTCATGTGTGAGCATTTAACCCATTGAACAAGTGAAGCACGGGGCTGCAGGTAATGAGGGGCGCCCGGGGGGCAGTGGGGTACCTCTGTGGTGCCACTAGCTGTCCTGGGAATTGAACCCATAACCATCTGGTTGCAGGGGCAACTTCCTAACCGCTAGGCCACCAGTTGGGCTAAAAAAAAAAAACACCTTTGTTTTATGTATTCTGTTCATAGCTGGAGTCACGTTTCTAATCCACAGTGCAAACCCAATCTATGTTAAGCAGAATCTAAGGAAACAAGAATTGATTGCTATACCTGTCTAAACTTGGCCCTGATTCTTTCCATGTCCTCCTGGAGGTTCTCATACTGTGGGTCTTCAAATGGAAACTTTTGGATCAGTCCAACCAGAGACTCCACAGCTTTCAGCCTTTTTCTGGGAGTATAAGAACACTTGAGTCGAACAAGAGTAGAACACTGTAATGTCCCAAAACAAGACATTCACCAAGTGGCCTACCTTGCTTTCACATCCTCGCTGTTTTGGAGAAGACATTTCCATGCAAGTGCAAAACCATGATAAAAGGAAACCTGAAATAACAGAGAGATGAACGATTAACTCAATAAAACATGATATGTTATCACTTTATTGATTAAAGTCGGTTCTTTGCACACACAGTACTGCTTTTAAAAAAATACAAAATCCAAATTTAGATTGAACACAAGTGTAAACATTACATATTACTAACAACTAATGTTTAAACAAGTGCTATGAGATATTCCCCCAAGGTCCAACTGTGAAAGTGGCATTTTCTTTACAAAACTACACTATATGGACTAAAGTATTGGGACATCTGACCATTATACAAACAGGGACTTCAATAACACTGCTTTTAAACACACAGACCCCCAAGATTTTCAGGCACTTATGTTGGATGGGGTTGAGGTCAGGGCTCTGTGTGGATCAAGTTCTTCAACATCAGACTCATTCAGTCATGTCTTGTGTGTGTGTGTGTGTGTGTGTGTGTGTGTGTGTGTGTGTGTACCTCAGCAGAGAGTTTAGCACCGTGTAACATCCCATGGTTTCTTCCCTCTATGGTTCCTTGGCGTGTTCCCTCGTCATAACCTTCGCGGTAGCCTTCAACATGAAACCTTCAACCCGAACAGACGGATCAGTTCAGTGACAACATTTCAGTGAGTAACAAACATTTCCCCTCAAGTTTTCCTTTCCTGAAATGTTGAACAGGTGACGGGAGGTTAAACAGAGCTGAAAGAGAAGGTAATGTCCTGAGGCAGCACTTTCACTGGCTGACTCAACAACACTGCTAGCATTCTAGCTAACTAGCAAAACAAACGAAAACAAAAACACGTTTTGAAACGGCTGAAGTCGAGGTGAAACTGTGGCGTGTTGTTGAGTAGCGGTGTTCTTTCACAGAAGACAAAGCGAATTACAACACACTAAAACGAGTATGCCTCTTTAATCCACTCTTCTTAGACCTTTTACTGGGCTTTTGTTTACCTGTCATCTGCCATCAGAATGGAGTCAAACAGATCATCCGAAGAGGACATGAGAGCCATTTGTCTACTCTAAAGACAACTAGAGGAGTGGAGGAAAATATTAGAAATATAGTCTTCTTTTCTTCTCCTCTCTTCACTCTGGACCACCAGCAGGACTGACTTCTTCTTTTTGACCGTCAGTCTCTCAGAATTTCAGGCAGAAATTGTCGCCCCCATATGGAGAGGAGCTTTACCAGTCGGCCCAGAGATAGACTGGTGCATCCATCCACTGTTCAATCCGCCAGCTTCATATACAATATATGGACAAAAGTATTGGGGTCCATATCTGTTTTTCAGGTTTTGGGATAGGCCTCTTCCAGTGAAGGACAGTCTACATGCTTCAGCATACCAAGACAACTTCGTAGACACAGTTTGGGGAAGAAGCTTTCTATTCCAACATGACTGTGCTGCAGTCCACAAAACAAGGTCTATCAAGACATGGTTTGATGTGGAAGAACTTGAGTGCCTCACACAGAGCTCTGACCTCAACCCCATCCAACACTTGGATGAACTGGAACGGACATTGCGAGTCAGGCCATCTCGTCCAAGATCAGTGCCAACATCAGTTCAGCTCTACAGAATGAATGGCCACAAATTCCCACAGAAACACAAAAATATTGGAATGTCTTGTTTTGTTAAAGCCTTCCAAGAAAAGTGGAAGCTGTTATAGCTGCAAAAGTAGGAACAACTCCATATTAAAGTCTATGTATTTGAATGCAGTGTCTTGAAAGTATCTGTTGGTGTAATGGTCATGTGTCCCAATACGTTTGTCCATATAACGTAGCGGTGAATATTCAGTCCCAATCTTAAACCCAACTGCCCTTTTCTAAATCTTTAAATTATCAGTGGTAGACCCTCCTTAGTTTCGTGGCAGTGGGCGATAAATTCTGCTAGCGATGCTCAGTAGATGTGCGGGTTCACAGAATCTAATCCAAGGGAATTTCTTTTTCTGACAGCACCCTGGACCCCCGGCAACCTCACATCTGTCTGGTCAGTTGTGGGTGTAAATGTAGAGATGTTATCTCTTCTATCACTGCAGTTTTCCACTTAATGTTAGTACATTAAGGTAAGATAACCCTTTATTAGTCCAATTGTTAGAGCAGCAAAGTAGAACGAAGAAACAGCATAAACACAACAGAATAAAATAAAGAGTTTGCTATACAAACACTGTAAAAAATATAAATATACTAGTTTGTTCCCGTATTTTCTGTAGAAAACAGTATAAGCGGCGAACTAATGTCTTACTTATTACACTACTCACAATAAGTTAGGGATATCGTGAGAGACTTAGTGGATGTCACACATACAGAGTTTGTTTCACTTCAGACATTTTTGGGATAGGGAGGCAATTGTATTGGGGTGATAGACACACCTCCTTTTGTGTTTCCATGTAATGGTCTCATTGTGTACAGGTGTGCCTTATATTGGGGCCAATATCAAAAGACAACCTTTTTCAATGTGGCGTCAATTTCAACATTCTGTGGGTATAAAAAGCTGATATTGTCAGTAAGTCATTTCAAGTTCATCATTCAAACAGCTACGAACACACGACGTCACTTAACCGACGAGCAGCGCTACCTGGCCACGGCGCGCCTTCGGGTCGGTGGCAGGCAGTCAGATGTTGCTCGTGAGCTTGGTGTGTCTTAAAGTGTCATCAGCAGACTTGCATCAAGACACAGAACTACTGGCAGAGTTCATGACAGACCAGGAGTGACAGACCGCAACGACGACCAATACCTAAGGACCTGTGCACTCAGACATCGTTATGCAACTGCCACACAGCTGCAGGCCCGTTTATGAGATGCGAGGGGTTCTAGGGTTTCCAGACAAACCATTCGCAACCGACTCCACCGCTTTGGCTTGAACGCCAGACGA